>OVBE01013423.1:0-12721 GCA_900406425.1 Iberis pinnata
AAAGTAACTTTCAGAGGAGGAGCCAAAGGTAAGATTAAGGGAAAAGGTGAAACAAACAGATCAAGTAAACCTACACTTCAAAATTTTTACTTTGTTGAGGGTCTGACGGCTAATCTGATTAGCATAAATCAGTTGTGCGATGAAGGGCTAGTTGTTACCTTCACTAAGACAGACTGCCAAGCAGTAAATGCAACTAATCAGGTTGTGTTGAGCGGGATTAGGGCAGGAAACAATTGTTACATGTGGCGTCAACGTGACAGATATCTCACAGCTGTGGTAACAAGTCAGTTGGAAATATGGCACAGGAAACTAGGGCATATTAATGTAAGAACACTCAAAAACCTTGCAAATCAGGAGCTGGTTAGAGGAATTCCAAAATTAAAAGCAGATGAAATGTTTGTGTGTGGACCATGTGCAAAAGTAAAACAAGTCAAAGTTCAACACAAAGTGACACAAGACATTCAATCGAAAAAGGCATTAGACTTGTTACACATGGATCTCATGGGCCCAATTCAAGTAGAGAGTTTGTCTGGGAAAAAGTATATCCTAATAATCGTGGATGACTTCACAAGGTTCACATGGGTAAGGTTTCTTTGTGAAAAATCAGAGGCTGTGGATAGCTTCAAGATCTTGGTGCTACAACTCAAAAATGAGAAATGGGATATTAAACCAATTCGAAGTGATCATGATGGAGAGTTTCAAAATGAGATGTTCGATCGGTTGTGTGAATCTCAAGGAATTCAGCATCAATATTCTGCAGCTAGGAAACCACAACAAAATGGTGTGGTTGAAAGGAAGAATAGGACACTTCAGGAAATGGCATGTGCCATGCTACATGCGAATCAAGTAGCTAAACACTTTTCGGCTGAAGCTATAAGTATTGCGTGCTATATCATAAACAAAGTATATGTGAGGAAAGGAACCACAATGACACCCTATGAAATGTGGAAAGGAAAGACTCCTAGTGTAAGCTATTTCCATGTGTTCGACTGCCTTTGCTATATATTCTGAATGATAAGGATCAACTTGGTAAGTTCGATGCAAGAAGTGATGAGGGTATGTTTCTTGGGTACTCAACCACAAGCTCAGCATATCGAGTGTTTAATAAAAGAAGTAAGACTGTGATGGAAACAGTAAATGTTGTATTCGATGATGTTGGACACCAACCAGAAGGCTTAGTACTAAATCATGTACAGACATTGGATGATCAACCAGTTGAAGTACAAAGGGATGTGGTGGTGACTGATGAATCAGAATCAGACACAGATCACAGAGTTACGAAAAGTGTTCATAAGAATCATTCTGAAAATGATGTGATTGGTGATGTTTATAGAAACAGAGTTACAAGGAAAAAGATGATTAACTTCAGAGAGATGGTTCAGTTTGCATGCTTTGTGTTTATGATTGAACCAAAAACACACTTAGAAGCTATACATGATGAATATTGGATAATATCCATGCAAGAAGAACTTGAGCAATTTGACCGCAGTCAAGTCTGGAGTTTGACAGCTCGACCTGAGGGTGTGAATGTGGTTGGAACAAAATGGATCTTTGAGAATAAGATCGATGAAACTGGAAATGTGGTAAGAAACAAGGCTCGGCTAGTTTCTCAAGGGTACTCACAAGTAGAAGGGATAGACTTTGATGAGATGTTTGCTCATGTGGCTCGATTAAAATCAATCAGATTGCTACTAGGGATGGCATGCCATTTAAAGTTCAAGTTGTATCAAATGGATGTGAAAAGCGCATTCCTAAATGGAATTCTTCAAGAAGAAGTATATGTAGAACAACCAAAAGGCTTTGAACATCCAAGCTATCCCAATCATGTATACAAGCTCCAAAAAGCACTGTATGGGTTGAAACAAGCTCCTCGAGCTTGGTATGAAAGATTAACAGTATGTATGCTTGACCAAGGGTACACACGGGGAAGTGTTGATAAAACACTATTCTTTTATTCAAAAGATGGTGAGTTAATGGTTGTGCAGATTTATGTGGATGATATTGTGTTTGGAGCCACAAACAAGGTATTAGTTGATGGGTTTGTTCGTCACATGACACAAGAATTCGAGATGAGTATGGTGGGCGAGTTAACATATTTTCTTGGTCTTCAAGTTAAACAATCAGAAGAAGGAATCTACTTAAGCCAGAGCACATACGCAAAGAACTTGATCACACAGTTTGGACTTGATGCATGTAAACCAGCCAAAACTCCTATGAGCACAACATGTAAGCTTTCTCAAGATGATGAGGGAGAAGATGTGGATCAGAAACTCTACAGAAGTATGACTGGTAGTCTGCTATATCTTACTGCAGTCGTCCAGACATTTGTCTAAGCGTAGGTGTTTGCGCAAGGAGTCAGGAAAAGCCTAAGGTCCCACACCTTCACGCAGTTAAGCGGATCATCAAGTATATTAAAAGATCAGTAGATCTAGGGATTTATTACACAAAGGATACCAACAGCAATCTAGCAGGGTATTTTGATGCTGATTGGGCAGGAAGTTTGGATGATAGACGAAGTACAAGTGGCGGTTGTTTCTTTCTGTGTAATAATATAATCGCTTGGCAAAGTAAGAAACAAAATTGTGTTTCCTTGTCCACGGCTGAGGCTGAGTACATAGCAATGGGAAGTTGTTGTACTCAACTTATTTGGATGAAGCAAATGGTGAGTGATTATGGAATTAACACTGACTCAATGCTTGTTCACTGTGACAATCAGAGTACATGCTTGTTCATGTTCTTCCGATGGTTACGTATCAATCACAGCCTCAAGGACCGATCTCCGCGTCTGCTCAACCTCAGGACTCAATACCAGAATCTGTGTTGTTGCTCCTCTGCCTCAGCAGTCATCTGTTCCACTGTCTGTTCATATTCCTCCTGCAGGATCAGGATCTCACGCGTCTCCGATTCAAGTCTCTGAGACTTCTAATGACGCCTCTGCTGCTGCATCTCGTCCGGAATCTTCTTGCAACAAACGTTGGCGTCCACTCACTCGGTGTTCTTCCTCTAGTGTTCCCCCGCGTCGTACAAGATCTACTCCTAATGTGCCACCGTCCGCCTCTACAGCGTCTGTTCTGGTGACTCTTCAGCCTGAGAATCCACCTCCTGTTGTTCTAATTGTTGCTGATTCTACTCGGTTTTGGTCCCTGCGAGTCCAGGAGCGCTTTGTTCTCTTCAAGACTCAGTCCTTGCTTCCGGAGAAATCTATCAAACTGGCAGGCCTACCGGATTCTGCCGCATCCATGCTTCAGTCCTCTCTGTTACCGGTATCTCTTTAGTATATTCTTCATTTTGTTCATGATGTGGTGTATGAGTTTTGGGCCCACATGCCTTCAAGTGCACATATACCTTCTTTGTGCTCTGTCTGGGTTCGGAGTCACACATACAAGTTCTCGGCTGCTCAGATCAATTCCCTTTTCGGTCTCCCTGATGTGAATGAAGACATCAGCAATGATGCAATGGCTGATGTCTCGATGGATGATCTGGGTAAGTTCATGTCTGCCGACTCTGTTCCTCACTGGATTCATCTCAAGCGCTTATCCTTGAGTAAAGACAAAGCAGCGTTGTTTGATGTTGTTTGTGCGAACTGGTATCCTACAACCAACACTACTTATATGTGTTTGGAACGGGTGACTATGGTGTATAAGCTGGTGCATAAGATCCCCTTCAACTTTGGAGCACTTGTGTACATACATGTGTTCAAGCTGGCCCAAAGTCCTGGATCTAAGTTCAATCTGCCGTTCCCATCTCTAATCTTTCGTCTGCTTCAAGCTCAATCACCTGTTCGTCTGCTGCCTGAATGAGCACTTGTCTCCTGTCGGTTCAACTGATGTACCTTCTCCTGATCCGGCTTCATCTACTACCACTACTCGAGAAGCTCGCCTGCATGGTGAAATTAATCAGGCCATTCGCATTCTTCAGGATGCAATGGGTCCAGGTTCAGTATTCTTATCTCCTTTCAGTCATATCTTATGTTTCTATTTTTGACTTTGTTTTGTCACTTCAGCAGGGGAGGAGATGGTGATCAACCAGTGGAGCAGAACCTACAAGATTGATTAGACTTAGCTTTATGGGGGAGTTTATGTTTGTGGGGGAGTTTTAGACATTGTGGGGGAGTTTAATCTGTTTTTCTGCCTATATAGGCATCTGATCGGAAGTCGAATAATGTTTAGTTGTGTTTGAACTTGGTTGGTTGATATTATGTTTCGGTTGTTTGCTGTGTCATTTGTTTGTGTGATTGTGTTTCTGGTTTTTTTTTTTTGCTATGTTTGTATGGCTTGTGGTTGTTCTTGTTTTTCTTGAATAAACATAGGTTGATCGAGAGGATGCTTAAAATGACAAAATCGGTCAAAAAGGGGGAGATTGAAAGTGCAAGGAGACAAGTGTCTTTTCGAAGACATGAGAGCATGAAGGCCGGAAAAAGGAAATAGCGAAAAGGGCCGAACAAGGAGTTTGCGAAGTCAAGGAAAAAGGAAAAGAGAAAAAAGGAAAAATAAGAAAAGGAAACAAGATAAGAAAGGAAAAGGCTTTGTGAGAAGTTACCATTTTGAGGAGAGCAAAACTAGGGTTGAGCTCGACTATATATTGAAGGCGAAGAAGAAGAAAAAAGACAGTTCTTTTGAGCCTAAAAAGTGTGCGAGAGTTTTTAAGTTATGAGGTTGTGTAAGAGTGTTTGTTCGTGAGAACAAACAGAGAGTTAGTGTGTGAGATTGAGAGAAACAAATCTAGTATAGAAGAATTATTAAACTGTAATTGTGTTTGTCTCAATAAAGTTTTGAAAAGTTGGAAAATCTGTCTGTTCTTGGTTCGTTTACTCTTTCAGCTCAGCCATTCATTTCATGAAACCGAGGTTTATGAAAAAAACGACATATTAACCGATCACCCTTCTCTCTCCAAGAAATCATATAATTATCGATACAAACCTCACTCATCTTATGCGACAATCCAAGACCAAAAACCAATCTATGTATCTCATGATACAAACCTGGTTCAAGATTATCCTTTGGTAATACTCCTTTCATAAAATATGCTATTGCATCAACATAATCCTCATTCAAATCGTAATCACTCTTTATATTCATCAACCTAGATGCAGTTGATGAACGCGAATGACCATTTTGACAACTTTCATATAGGGTTGCATCTATCATATCAAAGAACCTTCGCGCTTCTAAATTTGGCTTTTGAACCATGTGTCCATCATCAACAATTAATAAATATACTCATGAAACGCATCATCTATCATTTGAATCGTACTATGTCCAACATCTACTTTTGGTTCTTCTACCCTTTCATTAGTATAATTTGAACTAGTATTAACACCATATTGAACCATATAATCATTTTTCCCACGAGAATACCATATCTTGTGGCCTGACATAAATCCTCAGCTATACAAGTGTTTTCATACTACATTTACCACCATAAATATACGGTTCCGGCAAATTGAACATGGACAATACATATAACCAATTTCAATAATTTTTTCTTGGTTGGATGCGAATGACATGAATTGCCTAAGTCATTCCGCATATTCATCAATAAGTAATCCCGATGTTTGATTTGGTGATTAAAGTCCATCCATTCCATGAACAATAATCATCATTTGAAGAAGATAGTTGTAACCATAATTTTTGTATATGCAAGAGTTTCAAGTGAAGGGTTAGAGGTTTTTATAGGTGAAATTTCATTAATGTACGACGGATTTATAATGAATATATGAAGGATATTTGTCCGTTAAACGGTAATAATAAACAGTTGTCAGTAAAAAGAATCGACATGATAGAACTCGAAATTTCTAACGCAATAATTACATCGGATTTTGTAGTATATATATAAATATGTCATCATGCAAACAACGTGATCAAATTCGTTTAATTAGATTTTTGTGAGACTTCAATTATAGACTTGTCTCATTGGGATTTCTCTATCGTAACTTACCAACCTGGCGTTATTTGTTTCTGTATTTGGATGCAACATTCAAAAATAACAGCATTTGGATGTTGCATCGAATGTGTATTTCCATATCTGAATTTGATATCTGATAAAGTTTTGTTTGGTTTTGAATTTGTAAAATTATCCATATAAATTGTTTCAAAAACAAAACTGTCTTTTTGCTAAGCGGAGAGATTACGTTTATAAGTTCCTTCAAATTATCTATAATCCGCCTCAAACATTGTTCAGCGTTGAATCAAAAACACATGTGATTAACTTGTGGTCAATTTTCAGTTATATCATTTACCATGGAAATGAAAAAAAACTGATACACTTTTGTTATCAACTTAAGAACAAGTACCAGTATTTCCCTATCATCAACATCCCTTTAACTAAACTGAACTGCGTCTATTTCCTCATCAACAGTGTCGTTTAACCGAAAACACTGAACTATCTACCTGTGAAGGCCTCCCCAGTACCATGTCCAATACCATTTCTGCCGTTCCTAGAGCCTAAAACGATTTCAAGAAACCAGGAATCATGATCAGGTTCGGGATAAAGATTTTAGAAAATTACGATGAATATTACTTACCATTGAAAGTCCACCTCCTTCATGCCCAGCTGCCAGATACAAGTTTTGTAATCCAGGAACAGAACCTATTATTGGCTTCCCATCAGGCACTATGAATCAGTTAAAAAAGACAAGTTCAGACTTTGTAACAATTCCAAAGACATTTTTCTAGGATTTTTGGAGCATCAGAAGCCATAAACTTACTGTAAGGACGCAACCCGACTCTCACTTTCCTGTTACGGACGAAATCTTCAAGTGATATATCTCTTAACTTAGGGAAAAATTCTGCTGCACGCTCCCATATGCAGCGAATGATATATTCATCAGCTTCAGTATTGAATCCAATAAACTCACGACTGCTCCCTGAAATCAGAGATGGCTAAATCAATAAAAGAAATATATTGTGAAGGATTGGTTAACATTTTTACCGAGAACAAGGTTTCCTGTTGTGTCCATTGTGGCTGTCGTGGAAACAGATAGCATCCGTTCCTCGACATTCATCTCTGGAGCCGAAGCACTTTGATGATCAGCATAACCACATTCCATCATCCCATGATTTAAATGGAACGAATCAAAATTCTCTACCACAAGCAGATGTCCCTAGAAATAACAATGTTGGATACTGCAGTTTCAAAATATTCAAAGCAGGCCATTTCCAGAGTCCACAGATATTGTGGATGCTTGCAGAGGATCAACTCAACAAAAAAAAACCTAAACTTTCTGATGAAGATCATACATTCCGAGGTAGAGATTTGAAGTACAAAGTTCTTTTAGCAATCAGACGAAAGTTCAAACCTTTCTTGGCTTCACAGGAATGTCGACCGAAATGTTGTATTCTTTAAGCAATTGATGCATCAGAGATCCACTCCAGCAACCAGCAGCTACTATAGTTGCCTTTTTACCATACAAGTTGCGTTTCAAAGTCTGAACACCTGCAACTTCCTTGCTACACCCATCAGGCCTGAATAGAAAATACTTTCAAAACATCAATAAAACTCTACCCGTAGAACAGTTAGCAATGTGCATTGAAGATTTACAGAGACTTGGTTAACTTATTTTTGAATTTCAGCCCCTTAAAGTACCAAACTTATGAGACTGCACAATCAGTTGACGCAAAATAGAGGTTGGCATTTTAACAGAACCAAAATGACCGAACCGATGATTGGTTAATTCGGTTCGGTTTATTCAATTAAAAGCAAACTGATTGGTAGGATTGATATTTTAGTTCGGTTTTCGGGTTGGCAATAACAAACCAAACGAACCGAACAATTTAATTTTATAATACATTAACCGAACCAAGGTTGCTAAAACAAACTGAATAAACTGACAATTAACCGAAAATTAACCAAAATTTAAACGAATCGAAATATATTTAGGAATAACGAAATTAAAAAAACGAAAACCGAACAAAAAAAACAGAGTGCCAAAGCGAACCAAAACGAAATTATGTTCAGTTCAATTCGACAAAAAATTTAATAACCAAAAACCGATCTGAAAAAACAGGATGTCTAGACGCAAATCAACCTCAGCAATCTAGTATACAGTTATGAATATCCATATATACAATGCATATTATTCTCTGGTTCAGAAGAGTTCTGATTCATCTAAACAACCTTATTAAACCTGTAACTGGTTCATGATAGAACTCTGCGTATCTTCCTTCCACTGCAAACTCTCTGTTACCCTGAAAAACTCATAGAAAACTATGTAACCAGACAAAGAAAAGAATCAGGCTAGACATTCAATAATACAAGGAAAAAATCTAGAAACCTTTTCTATATAATCAACTGCACGATGAGCATCCAACTGGGAATCGTCAGGAAGAAACGCAGCACCAGTATTATCATCAACAAAAATCGCAGGCTCCTTTAGAAACAGATCATTGCTAGACAAATATTCAGTTCTCAATCCAGCTTCAGATAAGTCATGAACCTTTCGTTTCAAAGCAACACATTCCTCAGATGTCCTTCCAACTAACAAGCTTCCTACGATCCAGATTACAAAACTGAGGAACTATTTAGCTGAAGTTAGATTAAGGAATCAGAAGAAGAAGAAGAACCTGTCCTTTTCCAACCAAGCATCTCTTCAGGATCAAGATTTTGATCGATTAAGCTCTCTGCAAAGTTATGCCAAAGCTGATGGCTCCTCATTGCTAAGTTCCATATATCACTTCCTGGTTTCTTGTGAGTCATCCAAATATATCCTTGTCCTGAATCCAAAAACTCATTGTTAACTCAAGTCAACAGAATCGATTGTAATATCAGATCTAATTCGCAAAGTGCAAGAAAGAGAAAGTATTAAAGATTACCGGCACCGGTGGCGCCGGAGCAAGGGATGGCCTTATCGACGACGGCAACGGATAGATCAGAGCTGATAAGGAACTGGCGGGCAATGGTCAAGCCGATGATCCCACCACCAACAACGACTACATCGAAGGAGCTGCGAGAAGCAGTGACACGAAGTGAGGTGGAAGCTCTAAGTCGGGTCCTCCGGGTCGTGGGAGATGTAAATAAGGAAGCTGGTGACTGAAGGGAAACCATTGGAAGAAAGGTTTTAAGACTTTCAATTCAAAAAACCAACTCAAGGCAAGGTTTTGGACACATTGAAATTTATGGAGTAGCTATATGAAGAAAATGATCATGGTTGTATAAATATTGTTATACAAATTTGGGGGGTTCTCTTCTCCAAATCGTGGTCTTATATGGGTAGCCTGACGGTTCTGTGTTACCGCTACTTTGGAACTGTCGTCGGGTTAGAGAAGATCTTGATCCGATGGATTTCACGGCTTGTTGATGGCGCTTAAAGGATTCTCATTCGAGAGCTAGTGTTCCTAAAGTTATTTAGTTGGGTCCGGGCTTGACTTGGGCTTTAAAATGCTAAACCCCAATCCAAATTTGAGGATTCTGTTTGATGTATATTTAGTTTTGTCTCGAGTCTGATTGTTTATATTGGGCTAGCTGTGAATGTATTATTTATATCTCAATTGATGGGTTTCTTTTACAATGTATATGCCTATTTATAATCTTTGAGAAATACATACATCCTATGTACATATATGGCGGTTGTTATTACTTGAGTATGAAGTAAATCGTATATATTTTAAGTGACAAGTATTAGAGTTTTACGTAGTAACTCCATTATTATTAAGTCCTATGTGATAGTTTTACAGTTACTAGATAATGTAGTTACCATAATTTATAAGAATTATAGTTCATTATTAAGTCTTATGTGATAGTTTCATAGTTACTAGATAATGTCTCATGCTATGCATGGGATAAGTTCAATAACAAAAAAATATTATTGTTTATTTTTAAAAATAATTATTGTTGATAGTTTAAATGTAAGCAGTAAAGCTCATTAAGTATCTGAATGTGCTTGCATCCATAACCGGGGAATATGTTTCTTCATAATCTATTCATGATCTTTGAGGAAAACCTTGAGCCACAAGTCGTGATTTATATCTTGTGACCTCGTTTTTCTCATTTCTTTTTCGCACTAAGACCCATCTACATCTGTCTGGCAATACATCCTCATGTGTAATGACAATAGGTTCAAAGGCATCTCTTTTATTAAAGGAGAATAATTAAGTTTTCATGGCTATTTTTCATTTCTCCCAAGCATGCCTTTCTTGGCACTCTAATACGAATGTTGGGTCTAGATCATCATTTTCATGATTCATGTCTTTGGAAACATAAAAGGAGAATGCTCTTTTTGATATCTTATATATCATTTCTACCCTATAAATTTTCAGGTTAGGCATAGTTAATGCAGATCTCATATACTTATGTATTATGTTCGTCTACTTGAAGAATCTATTTACATGGTTTTTTTTTTAACTTTTTCATTTATGTCCTATAGACATTTTTTTTTATTTGGTTCTTCTAGAACCATTTCATTTTGTTCTCCCATTTTCTTTTTTTTTTCTTGAGTTTTTATATAGAGCTCATAGGCATCTCCCTCTTTAACTGAAATTTAGGTATATTTGTTTTGCTTTCATCGATTTTTTCTTCAGGAACATTAACTCTTGATGAGACATTAGTAGTTGGTTTATATATGCTTTCATCACTTTATTTATATATGTGAACGCATCTGGTAATTCATTTACCAAATTTTGAAGATGTACAATTTTTTAATTCTGTTTCACGTTATTTTGTAGGGTGATCAAGATATGCTAAAGATGGTGTAAACCATGTAATATCTTTTAACTCTTATTTAATTTCTCCCCCTAACTCTGGAATTCATCTTCATTAAAATGGTAATAGGCAAAACGTGCTGTAAACATATCACCAGTTTACGGTTCAAGGTATCTAATGATACTCAGTGACGTATACTCGATGTTTACTTGGAAAATTTAAGGACATCTTTGTCTTTAATATGTCTTTTTAGTCCAAATAACTCTTTAAGAGTTTTGATGATCTATAAATCATCTAATTTTTAATATTTCTCGAGAATATAATATGATATCATTAATTTATAGTAGATTAAGCCCTTCATGCTTTTTTATCGGTATTTAAAAAATCTTTGCGCGAGACACCATTTTTTTATATATAGCAATACCCTTTTGATGCTCAGACATTTAGTCAGCAATTTATCGTTCTTTGAACGAGTTCAATATAGATGTGAGTAACTCTATTCAATGTTAGCCAAAAATATTTTCTTTACACTCATTTTTGGAACAGAGATTCATGATCTCTTTATTTTCTGACATTCTGCAATTTGCCATTTTATATGTCGACAAATATTTTTTTTTTTTTTTAGGTTCCATATTTTCCATCATGACATGATTAATCGAGATATGTTATCATATATCAATAATATTCAAGTACTTTATTTTATTAATAACCATGTCTATGATATATTTTATTCCCCTTCAAGGATATTTAATGTTCTTTCAATAAATACTAGTTTATCTTCCTGCGCGATGCATGGATTATTATTATTCTATCTTACTCTACTCATTTATTTTATACATTTTCTTAGTTTTATTAATTGATTAGTTTATTTTCTAGTACTTCAATATGTTATTTTGATTTTTTATTATTTTATGGGTTTGTTGATTTTTAAGATTTTGTTGAACATTATGATTTTATTATTTTTGTTGTTTTTCAAAAAAAAAATTTGTAATTCACTAATCATTATGTATTTCCAGATTTTCTTATTTTGGTTTTGTATTATTTTTATATTTATTACATTTTATTAATTTATTTATTTTTCAAATATTTTCCTTTTTGTTCTTTTTTGGTGCTCTGGTATTTTTGCAACTAACCGTAACTAAATATTTTATTTTTAGGTATATATTTTCCTTGTACTTATAATACTTCTAGTTTATTTCCTCTTTTATTTTGAATAGGATTTCTTATTATGGATGTTTTTAAAATATTGCATTGGTTTTAGTTTTGGACGTTAATAGTTATGATTTCCAAATTTTTTAAATATATTTCATATTTATATTTGTATTATTGTTTTTTTTTTCTTTAATGGGATCATGTTCGGTTGATTGTTTTGATAAATTTTCATACAATTTTATTTTAATTTAGTTTGATAGATTGTGATTACTTATTTTTGTTATGATTTTTGACAATCATTTTTTCGTTTTTCACCTTTTTCACCTTAACCTCTCTTTTTTAAGATTATGTGTTTTGTATTTATCTTATTGTCAAATAATTGTGTTAGTTATTCGTTGGTCGTGAGTAACACTATTTTGTTTCTATAATATCATATATATTTTTGTTATTTTTAATTGTATATTTAATTTTTATTTGTATGATCTTATTTGAGCTGCTTATTTATGCCACATCATGGTGTGGTGTTTGTTGTAGCTGGCAGTATTGATGTATGTATATAATTTAGTAAGACACTGGTTAGTACATTTGTCTGTTGATGTCATGCTATGTTAGGTAGAAGTTGATGATATTTTTGAAACTTAATTTGTGTGATTGTAGTACTTAGTCTTTGGAGAAAAGTATTGTGTACATTATGTTGTATTTTTGGCATAATGGCCTAGGTTTTTCCAATTTTATCTTGTTATCGTATATATTTATGGACGATATTCACTTACATGTTATTGCATAATAAATATTTTTCATTGGTGGAATGTTTATTACTTTGATTTTGTTGCTAATATATAGTATTTTGCTTTTTTTTTATATTGTCTGACATTAATATTTACGCGTTTTGATTTGCTTTCGTGCACTATATATATATATATATATATATATA
>OVBE01013424.1:0-12721 GCA_900406425.1 Iberis pinnata
CATCAATAAAGACGTTTCTGCATTTTAATTTAAAACTTGCATAAGTCTTAAAAAAAAAAGGAGTTCGGACCGCATTCACGTAAAAAACGTGAATCGAACCTCGTAAAAGCTAAAATAAAAGCTAAAGTAAAAGCTAAGCAAAAAACTAAAAGCTAATAAAAAAGTTAAGTGAAAAGCTAAAGCTAATTAAAAACGATTTCACAAATAAAAAATCCACGCTCAAAAGTAGAATGAGCTCGAGAAGAACTCAAATAAAAACCAACAAAACGTTTAAGGCCTAAGGGCCGGACTACTAAGAAGGAGTCCGAACTAAGCTCAAGCTATGTTAGAAAGCGGAAAAGAGCATTAATGGCATTCACTAAAAATATGACAAGGAAGTGATGACCAATTAAAAACATTATGCGAATGGACTAAATTTTAGCTAAGTGTTGTTGAATATGTATGCAAAGACAAGGCAACAAAAAATAATAACAACAACATACTAAGATTGTACAAATCCATAAAGCAAAACATCAAAGCATCGGGTCATCCCGAGCAAAATATGATAAGGTCTTAAAATAACAAAGTATACGTCGGGTAATCCCGAGCAAAACACAAAAGCATAAAGTGTTAGGGACATCAACATAAGTCCCTAAATAACAAAAGTGGAAATAATAAGATAGTCCTAAGTCTGCATAGGATCATCCTCAGACGCTGCGCGAATCCCCTCTATCATCTCGTCCACCTTGGGACCAAGGTTGGACCCAAACTCGTCAATGGGAGCCAGCGCGCCCTCCGAAGGAAGAGACGAACCGCCAACCACAATGTCGGCAGAAGGAGTAGGCGAAGTCCTTGCAGGAGTAAGAAGTGGCGTAGTAACAGGGGAAGAATGCCAAACCTGAGAAGCCGCAGGCGGAGACGGCGAGCCTGAAAAGAGCCGCATGAACCCACCCAAGTCTAGATGAGGAACCTTCGCCTCGGCCTCGACGGACGCCTTCCTTGCAACTTCGCTGTCAGTAGCAAGGACCTCGAGCTCAGCCTTGAGATCCAGAATCTCACCCTTGGATATATCCGTGAGAAGCTCAAAGTTGGCACTAATCTCGCAAAAGTATGCCGAAGCATCCCGAGCAGTATCCCGCGCGGAAATGTGAAGTCACCTGCTCGATCGCAGCCCTGGCAATCTCAACAACCGCCCTCTTCGCCTCATCCTTAGCTTGAGCCGAGTCAAGCTCACGAGCACTCACGAGAGCGTTGATGCGCGCTTCTTCCTCCTCGAGACGGGCCACCATTCTGGCTTTGTCATCCTTGAATGTAAGTTTCTCTTTGTTGAGAGCCACATTGAGATCTCTGAATGCCTTGTACTTCTCGTACATGTCAACGCGCTCATTCTCCGCATGCATCACACGAGCTTCCGCGGACTCCCAAAGGCGCTGGTGCTTCTTGGCCCGCTTCACAACCTCTAAGTCACCCTCACGCTCAAGGCGTAAAGCCTCAAGCTCAGAAGTAAGCAAGGCAATCCGATCCTCAGCAGCCTTTAAGCAGGACTGCTTCTTGGCGGCACCCAGCTGACGACGAAATGAGTCGAGAGTCGCATTGTACCAGCCCAAAGTCTGGAAAAGATAAAAGAAAAAGAGCGAACATTTTAATATCAAGTATATAAGTGAATAAGGACAAAGTTTTATAAAGCTTACCTCACCGACACTCTTAGAGAGCATCCTGTAGTTCTCATAATCCTCGGCAGGGAGGTCCTGAAGCACCGGGAGCCTACATCCCTCAAAACGAAAGTGGCAGAAGAGATGAGAGGACGAGTCAGGGTTGGCGATGATCGGGTTGTTGGAATTGTACCCGAAGTCCCAGTTGTACCTCTGTCTCTTCTCACCGTTTCCTCCTTTTGCAGTCTCTGAAGCCTCCTCTTCAAGGATCCTCGAGGGGCGGGGTCACGCACCGCGACTCTAGAGGAATCCTGAAGTGCTGGGAGTGCGATGATGGGTCGGCGATCGGAGGGCTTGGCAAGAGCAGAACCACCAGCTTTTGTCATGGGAGCTTTGCCGGCTCTCTTATCCCCTCTGTCCGATCGGACGAGGGGAGCGGCAGCAGGAGTAGGGGCAACAGCGGGGCTGTCCTGTGAGGCGACAACCGCAACTTCGCGAGGAGTCGGCACGCTCATAGGTTGAGCAGTCGCAGCTTTGGCTTTTCTTGCGGCACGGTAAGAAGACATTTCGGCGTCTTGAAGATCGTCGAGAGCTGAAAATAGAAAACCGCAATCATAAGCGAAAAAGAAAAAGTTTTAGACAATGAAAGTCCATAAGTGTTAGGAAAAACTAACCAGCAACTTCCTCGGGATGATAGAAAGATCGTTGAGAGTCAACGTAATTCTTGAGTCGGAGAGCTGACTTAAGAACTCTAGAGCGGTCGAACTTCTCCCAAGAACACTCCTTGCTACGACAAGTGATCACGAATTCCTCTAAGTCGGCAGGAAGCTTGCTCATGCGCCCACCCTTCCGAAGTTGCACTGCACAAAGAAAAATAAACACATAAGTATCAAGAGACTTAAAGATAAACTCAGAAACACAAACAAACATAGAAAGCTCAAATTCGAGCCGCTACCAGGTTCAGGAGACCAAGTTGTAACAGCTAGATGAGAGAGACGACCGAAAGTCGACTCATTCACCGGAATATAAAAGTAAGATTGTTTCCAATCCTCATCCTTATCCGGTCTTCCGGAGACGATACTACAATTTTGATTCGACATCAAATAAAAGAAGCCTCGTTGTTTGGGGGCTTTCCGCACTGCTTCAAGTCGAGCAAGAGATTGAATATCAAGATCAAAACCATTCTCTTCCGCAAGGGTTTGCAACCCAACAATCGTGCGAATGGCGTTCGGACAAAGTTGCGGCAAAGCAAGCCCAAGAGCATACATATAACGAATAAGGATCTCGGAAAAGGGGAACGAAAGCATACATTCCCTAAAGCACACCTCATATCCACAACATAGACCATCCCTAATAATCTCCGGGTTCTCTAAAGGAGACAGAGAGATAAGCTCAACGTCTCTTGAAATATGGCAGTCATTCGGAAATCCTAACAACCTTTTCGGTGTCAACCTAGAACGAGAATGAGGACCGAAGAGAGAAGACTTAGATGGAATAGAGGTGGACGCCACATGTGTCGCAACGCGAGAGGTGGGTCGTGGAATCAAGCTCGGCTCGGGTGGCATGTCGCCAAGGGTAGCCGAAGAAGAACAAAAGAAGAATTGCATGCTTTGATCCATAAAAGACCAAACCTTGCACCAAAAAACTGTTTTTTGAAGAAAAAAGGCCGGAAAACGTATTCAAACAAGCAGAAGTTCAAGATTTTTGGGAGAAAATCAAGAACACGTAACAACAAACAGAGAGCAGAAATTTGCCTAAGGAACAAAAGCAAAGAGAAGTGAGTAGAATGAATTACCTGGAGATTCTTAAGGAGAACGTGAATGAGGGCTTGAAGTTCCCAGAAGTCTGCAGTGAGAAGTAGCACAAAACTTGTGAAGTGAGTCCCAAGATAAATATAAATAGGGGCCATAAAGAAGTTAATTCAGGTAGGGAATTAAGGCCCAAATCCTCACTCAAGGAAGTGATTGGCATAGAATCTGGAGAATCTGGATTGCCAGCACAAATTTCGAGATACTGATTGAAATCCCGTAATGAAAACTTCCATTACGGGATTGGGGAGCAAAATGTGGGAGTAAAGATCCGCTCGGGTCAGATCTTCGAAAAAAGGCTCGGGTCGGACATTGTTGTTGGGCTCTCTAGGCCGATCAGCTCTCTCGTTGTGGAAGTGAAGATCCACTCGGCTCGGATCTTCAAGAAAGGGCTCGGGTCGGATATCGTTGTTGGGCTCTCTAGGCCCATCAGCTCTCTCACTATGTCAATCAGCTCTCCTGTCGCCTTCACCGGAGAATGCTTCAGCTCTCCGGAACTCATTACAGAGAGCACTTCAGCTCTCTGGTCATCACTTCAGAGAGTGCTTCATTTCTCCTGTCGCCTTCACCGGAGAATGCTTCAGCTCTCCAGAACTCACTACAGAGAGAACTTCAGCTCTCTGGTCATCACTTCAGAGAGTGCTTCAGGTCTCCTGTCGCCTTCACCGGAGAATGCTTCAGCTCTCGCGTCGTCATCACCGGAGAATGCTTCAGCTCTCTCGTCGCCTCTCTAGAGAGCACTTCACTCCTCTCACCATGTTCATAGAGAGCACTTCAGCTCTCTTACCATGTTGTTGGGCTCTCTGTTAATGGGCTCTCTCAGCCCGTCAACTCGGAATATGCTTAAGCTCTCGTTGGTAATTGGGCTTCTCAAGCCCATTCAAAAGGTCGTGGCCCGTTTAGCGAGCTGAGGAGTTTGACCAGGCACATGACAAAGTCAACGCCGAGAATCGCGCCCAAATAACTCAGGATTGTCTGTTACAAGAAGATTTCAAAGAAAAGATCCGCGCATTGAATGCCATAAATGCGAGCTCATTAAGAGAGCTGAGAGAGATGATAAAAGAGAGGGGGAGAGCTCTAGGGGAGGGGTTCGAAATTTATTTGTAACACTGTTGACAAATTGTCTTGTAACTTTCAGAGAGAATTTCATAAGCAATAAACACTATTTTTATTTTCTTTCAGTTTTATTGATATTTTGGTGTGAGGCGATTTCCGCTCTCACAGCCTCCACCTCTCGGGCCTCAAGCGCAAAGGTCTTGCAGTTGAAGATGACGAAGAGGCAAGCCCATCTAATTGCCAACGCTTTCACTCTGCCTCATCCTCTCATCTTCAGTACGGTTTGGTGGTTCCGCTCAACCACCCAGGACTCCATGATCCTCATTCACTGAAATTGTCAAGGTCTTTGGAGCCCCTTGACAGTTCCTCATCTTCTTGATATCCCGCGATGTTTTCACCCTAATGTAATATTTTTAACTGAACCTATGAAAAAGTCGGCTTTTGTTTCTAAGTTAGGTCGGAATTTTTTTTTATTCCCACTCTTTTGTATTAGATCCAATAGGGTGTCAGGGTGGCTTAGCATTTTTTGGAACCACCCTATTTCCATTTTGTTTGTCAATCAACCTTCCCAATGCGGTTTCATATTACGGTTGTATCTCCTTCTGTCCCGTTATATGAAATTTACTATGTTTATGGTTACCCGAATCCCAGACACCATATTGCATGTTGGAATTCATTCTCTACACAATCCTCTATTTCACTTTCACCATCTCTTTTTTTTTAGGGACTTTAACGATAT
The DNA here is from genome assembly GCA_900406425.1 of Iberis pinnata. Lineage (NCBI taxonomy): Eukaryota > Viridiplantae > Streptophyta > Magnoliopsida > Brassicales > Brassicaceae > Iberis > Iberis pinnata. Next base: position 5,235 of record OVBE01013424.1, read on the forward strand.
CTGTAACATACATGAAAAAATCAGGTGGACGTCCTTTTCTTCTACCCTCCACAAATGCTTTTAACCAGTTTCTTAACAGTCATGGCCTCACTGATCTACGAACCACTGGTGATAATTGGTAGACGTTACAGTCATATTATCAGTTGCCGACTTGATCGAGCCACGACTACAGCATATTGGCATGCTTTGTTCCCTTGTGCACATGTCTACACACTCCCCTGGATTGGCTCGGCTCACAGGCCTCTACTAATATTCACTAGTGATAATATCCGCACCCACTACAAGACATTTAGGTATGACAACCGTTGGCTTTACAAGCCTGATATATACCCTCTAATCCATGACATTTGGACCTCTCAGTGTTCCCATATCCATCCCCGACATTTCAGCCAAGCTTTTACTCGTTGTAGACAGGGTCTCTCTAAATGGAAATCACAGTCAAACTTGAACTCCAGAACTGCAATTGACTCTATAAAACGTAACTTACACCAAGCTTATTCTGAACAATCCCCCGACTATGCTGTTATTCAATGACTTGGAATTGTTGCACCACTACAAACTGGAGGAAGAATTCTGGCGTACAAAAAGTCGTTCCTTATGGCTACAAGCCGGTGACAAAAACATGACCTTCTTTCATGCAAAAATGAAGCAACGGCCCACAATTCAGGATGCGTTTATGTCGTATTTCGCTTATATTTATACCTCACGGCCCACACCGGATCAGGAGGGTATTCTTCAATTTGTTACGCTCCAAGTCACTGCGGACACCAATAAAATGTTATTAAACCCAGTCTCTGAAGCTGAATTATGGACGACCATAAATTCCATGAATCGAGATAAAGCACCAGGGCCGGATGGCCTTAATTTAGGTTTCTTTCAGGATCATTGGCAAATCATGCGACTGGATCTCACCCGATATACACAACATTTTTTTATCATGAATGCCTTGATCCAGAGCTCAACAGGGCACACATACGTTTAATCAACAAGACCCAAAATCTTATTCACGTCGCTGACTTTTGCCCCATCAGCCTCACTAATGTAGCTTATAAGATCCTCTCTAAAGTCTTCGCCAACCGACTTAAGCTTTGTCTCAATAACATTATTTCACCCAACCAATCCGCTTTTATACCCCCACTGTCTCATCACTGATAACATTCTAATTGCACACGAGCTACTACATTCTTTATCACAAAGGAAATTAAGAATGCCTTTCTTAGCCTGCAAGGTGGACATTAGAAAAGCTTTTGATAGCATTAAATGGTCCTACTTATATAACATCATGAGGCGTCTTGGATTTTCATATAAATTATGTCGCTTAATCATGCTCTGTGTTTCCTCATTTACGTATTATGTCTTGCTTAACGGCCAACCAGATGGCCACATTCTCCCCACTAGAGGATTGCGCCAGGGTGACCCTCTGTCACCTTACCTATATATACTATGTGCTGAAGGTTTGTCGGCCCTCTTGCAGGGCACTATCAACTAAGGTCATTTACATGCTTCCTCTGCCAGTCCAGGTGGACCTCAGATATCCCATCTTCTCTTCGTAGATGACTCACTCCTGTTCTGTCAGGCGACAACAGTCGAATGCACTGTTTTAGTTGACGTTTTAGGAACCTATGGTGCAATCTATGGTCAAGTAGTCAACTATCATAAATGTCGAGTCAAATATGGTCAAGGCATATCCCCTTCGCTCTAATCACATCTATCAACCATTTTGAACATCCCATCTACACAAGGATTTGGTCACTACTTAGGCATTCCGAACATCCCATCTACACAACCATTTAATGTGATCCTTGAGCATGTTCAAAAAAAAAAAAAAAATAGTAGTTGGTCCACAAGATTCCTATCGATGGTCGATCGTGAAGTACTTATAAAAGCAGTCCTCCAATCTCTTCTGGCTTATACAATGTCCTTCTTTGTCTGTCACTCTCCCTCATCCATAAACTTAATTTTACTATCCGGCGATTCTGGTGGCAAACACAGCCTACGCACAAAGGCATTCCTTGGGTAGCATGGACGGAGATGATCAAATCAAAACTAAGTGGAGGCCTTAGATTTCGGGACTTGTTCACTTTCAATACAACATTACTTGCGAAGTAAGGTTGGAGACTCCTACATCACCCGTGTTCTCCAACATAAATAATATCGCAATATCCCTCTTCTACAAGCTACTTTACACTCTCGCCCGAGCTATGGATGGCGCCATATTTTCAATAGTTTACAGAATATCAAGTCAGAATTCCAATATGTTGTGGGCATTATATGTTTTATACATGCTTTCTCTGACAATTGGTTGCCGCCACTCCACCCCAACACATCTCTATCATTCTCTCTACCACAACCACAACCACCACTCCCAACTACCTTAGCCTTTAGTATCTCGACGACCACAATGGTTGATTTCCTTATTAACCCTACAACCTCCCAATGGGATATCCCTAAAATCCAACAATTTATCCATCCTCGAGATCACAACCGTATTTTGTCCTACGAATATTCTCGTCCACTGTTATAAACTCCATCTCCTGGCCGTTTTCATCTACGGGTGATTATAGTGTCCGCTCAAATTACCATTTTCTTCTCCACACCTCCATCACTACTTCGCCAAATCCCACCTTATCACGTCTGATGTCCCAAATATGGAAATAGCCCATACCACCCAAAATCAAACAGTTTTAATGGCGCTCCTACCAAAACAACCTTCCAACACTAACCAACTTAATTAGGTGAGGTTTACGGCTACAACCAACATATCTCATGTGTGGTGATGCTGAAGAAACAATCACTCACCTTTTATTCACTTGCTGCCTCAATTGGGAGGTTTGGGAATTGGCACCTATTAACTCATCACCACTTCTTCACTCTTCAACCTATTCTCCTATCCCACATGATACCCTTACTCATCTACTAAATACGAATCTAAACCATACGTACCTTATTAGTTCTTTAGCTTGACTAATATGGAAAACTAGAAACAGCCTTTATTTTAACGATCGTCGATGGCCTATCCCACTTGTCATTTCAAAGACGTTACAGGAGGCCGACCTATGAAAACAACCTACTCTATTGCGTCCCCGTATAATGTTCCACCAACTTCGCACCACACACCCAACCATACTACGAACTTGTACCCTTCCTTTTCAATGAACCCTTACGCACCTCCCCCACCAGTATCACTGTTTTCTTGCCTCTCAGATGGATCATGGATTTCACCGACCCATTATTGTGGCATTGTGTGGGCTCTAGTAAACTTAGACAATGCTCTCCTATGTGTATTGAGTTCTCATCCCTCCCACCTAGGCCTACTCCAAAAAGTGTAGAAGCAGAGGCACTCTTATGGGCCATCACTCAAACATAAACTATGGGTTATCGACACTCCTGCTACTTCACGTATAGTCGTACGGTGATCAACACCATCAGAGCAACGGACATTGCACTTAATATACACGCAATACCCCCTACTAATCTTGCACCTTATTTCCAGGAGATTCTTCGTTTTACCTCAGCTCGTAATATTTTTTATATTCCTCGTTCGAATAATCATGTAGCAGATTTGTATGCAAAAATATAGTCGCACCTCTTCCGCCAACCCTACGGTTCGGTGGTTTGTACCTTAATTACTCGTTTTAATAATATTACCGTTGACAAAAAAGATGTAACAATGGTTGAACATTATTCAGCCATAATAACTTGATTTTTGTGCCTAAAAAATAAAGAAAAAAAATCCAACAAATACTCAAATTTTATAACATTTGTGACTTTGATACACAAACTATTTTGGTTGTCATATTAATACATCAAGTTTTTTTGTTGACATTTTTTTGATGAAATGTTAAATTTATTAATCAAAACTTGTATCGATCATATGTACAAAAGAATAAATAAAATGGTCTAGCTTGCTAGAAGCAAGTGATCCGTAGGTGTAATGTGTTTGAGTGGTGCCTCATTAAAACCTGATACTAGAAAAACCCAGTGGGACAAAACTAGCATCAGGAAAAAGAGTACAAACCACCTAACACCACCTAAACGATCCTGAAAATAGAGAAAGCAATGTAAATAAAAGAGAGCAGAGTTCGTCAAGACTCGTTGCACGGTTGGGATGGTGACGCTTAGCGGGTAGGAGGGTGGTAAGTGGTCCAACGATCCAAAAGTGGGTGATTAGGATGTGATGGCCCATAGCTTAGGCTGGTAAGACGATTCTTGATCGTTGTAATGATAAGGTACCGTAGCTGTAGGTGTGGTATAGGTGTGCTCCTATGACGCCGGTTGTTGCGCTCACGGCAAATATGATATATTGTGGCCTGGAAATCCAATCGTATCAATACCAAATCATGAGTGTTGAGGGAGTGGTGTCGGAGGCTAGCAAGTGTGCGAGACCAGCTAGGAGACAGTCTTGCGCGGAGGATGGGTCGAGTAATGTCTGACCATAGGGTGTAAGAGTAAGGACAGGCGAAGAAAAGATGATCTCGCGTCTCATCTGGTTCTCCACATAGCAAGCATGGCTGCAGGATGCCCCAACTCCGCATTCGATGTCCGGTCTGCAACCTGTCAAGCACAGCAAGCCAGGAGATGAAAGTATATCGAGGTATGGCCTGGGGAAACCATATAGTAGAAGACCAAGATTGGGAAGGGTAAGGATGACTTAGCTGTTTCCATGTTTTAGCGGATGAGAAACGCGGATAATATTGAGTCGGACCATGCTTCCAAAGAGCCAAATCCGGCCCGGCTTGCACTTCAGGTGGCGGAAGACTTAAGATATGAGCATGTATGGGGCGCATAGATCTGACCCGTGGGTACCTAATACGCCATTGGCTTGAAACCACTGCATCGGCCACGGTTGCATTCTGTGGTATGCCCAATTCGCGGATCCCACGATCACCTACAATAGCAAAGAGAGAGCCAAGAGTAGTCCAATCTTCAAACCGAAAGGAGGAACGAGTACCATCCCTAATTGCCCATCAGAAGAATTGAGCAGCGAGTGGTCGACACTGGAGTAGCTTACGCCAAATCCCTGAACTCTAAGATGTCATCGATGCTTCCCAGAATGTAGAGCGTCTAAGTAGGTGCCTATTTATCCAGTTGGCCCAGATGGAAGGTGCACCTGAAAGCAAACGCCAAATAATAGAAAGGCTATAGATAAGATTGGTATCAACAAACCTGCGTATGCCCAGCCCCCCTTCACTCTTAGGCCGACACACATCATCCCATGCAACCTTGGACATATGCTGCTGTGTCGGTGAGCCCGACCACAAGAAGTTACTGCACAACGAGTTGATCTCCTTTATACAGCTCTTTGGAAGGCGGAAAGTAGACTGCCAAAAGTTGAACGTGCTAGTAATAACCGAGTTGATGAGCTGGAGACGACCCGCGTAAGAAAGGAGCTTTGAGGCCCAAGTTGTCATCTTGAGCCGTAGGCGGTCTAGTAATGGTGCATAATCAGCCCGAGAAAGCTTCTTGGTAGTGAGAGGTTGGCCCAGGTACCGAACTGGCAACGCCTCCAAACGCAGACCTAAAGCTGTAATGGAACTCAGTAAACCATTAGATGGGTTAACCGTAGTGATAATGGAGGACTTTGAAACATTGACTCGGAGACCCGAGGCATTGCCAAAGACGTCCATAACCTGTAAAACGCCCAATAACGAGTTGGCAGTACCATATGTAAAAACCAGTATATCATCAGCAAAACAAAGATGGGTAAGCTGAGTAGCGTGACACCGTGGGTGGTAACCGAAATTCCCTGCGCTAGCCGCTGCATTGAGGAGTTTAGATAACACATTTGTCACAATAACATAAAGGTAAGGGGAAAGGGAGCAGCCCTGCCGAATGCCGCGCGCGCTGGGAAAGTAGCCCGCCGGCTCACCGTTGACCGAGATAGAAAAAGTAGCGGTGGAGATACACAGGTAGATCCAGTGAATGAAGCACTCCGGTAGTCGCATAGCCTGCAAAACAGCGACAATAAACTGCCAGTCAATAGTATCAAAGGCTTTAGAAATATCAAGTTTTAGAGTACACCGTGACGAAATCGAAGTCCGATGGTAGTCCTTTACAAGCTCCGTGGCTAGCATCACATTCTCTAACAATAACCGGCCTTTAATGAAGGCACTCTGATTGGGCTCAATTGCCTCTGGGAGGAGCAGCTTGAGGCGATTGGCGAGGATCTTGGATATGACTTTGTATATGACATTGCAGCAGGAGATGGGGCGGTAGTCCTTGATGGTACTAGGGCTGTCCTTTTTTGGAATAAGGGAGACCAAAGTGGCATTGACACCTCGAGGAAGGAAGCCATAGAGGAAAAATGATTGCACCGTTGTGATAAAATCATCACCAATAATCGACCAAGCTGAGATAAAGAAATCTACAGTATACCCATCAGGACCTGGAGCTTTGTTCAGCGGCATAAGAAAAGAGTTGACTTAATCTCAAGACCGAGAACAGGTTGGCAAAGGGCTGTGGCTGAAGCCTCGGGACAGGTGTAAGTGATCAAGGCGGATAGTACAGGTGGGGGAAGAGGGTGTAGGCTCAGCTGCGCTTGCATGAACTCACGAAAATACGAAGCGGCCACGTCCTTAATAGTCGGAAGGTCATGCACCATGGTACCATCACTCAAACTTAACCGCCTGATAGTGTTACGAGATGTTCGAGAGGCGGCAACTCGATGAAAGAACCGTGAATTGCTGTCGCCATGCTTGAGCCAGTTGATGCGCGATCGCTGTTTGAAGAAGATCTCCTCGGCCCGAGCCAAGTGAGACCAATGACTCATGGCGGCATGCTCCGCTTGGACCAAGGTAGGCGTAGGGGAGGCTAGAGCTAAAGCCTTGCAACGGCACAAGTCCTCATATGCTGCTTTGACCCGGTTTGGGAGATCTCCATAGATGGTTTGATTGATGTGACGCAGCATTGGCTTGAGGGATTTTAGCTTGGAATGTAGAAGGCGGAGGGTGACGCGTGAATGGTACAGAACAAGTGTTAGGCACCATTGATCGCCCACGACCTGCAAGAACGACGGATGATCAGTAATGTAGTTATTAAACTTGAAAGGTTTACGCAAAGAAGAGTGAGTAGTTGTTGAGTGAACAAATCCCCGAGCATGATCAGAGACGCCATTAGCCTCAAAGGCTGCATAGGAACGAGGATAAACTGTAGTCCAAGCGGCGTTGACCAGAACTCTATCTAGCTTTTTGGCGATTGGGTCCAGCTCCCGATTGTTGGACAATGTAAATCGTGGACCGACATAAGGAAGATCCGTGAGGTCGCATTGTGTGATGAAATCCTGGAATTGCAGTGTTCCAATTCGCCGTGAGTGACTGGTAGGGCGTGAGCTATCTGTGTGTGACAAAATCTCATTAAAATCCCCTAAAATGAGCCACGGGAATGGGGTGAGTGATAGTAGGAATTTTCTCTCTAAAGTGATAGTAGGTATCTTAAGGGTGAGATTGGTTTTCCCTACGTGATCAATTCCTAATTACACTATCATATCG
>OVBE01013425.1:0-12720 GCA_900406425.1 Iberis pinnata
CTGAAGGAGAAGGTGAAATAGATCCTAAAGCTGCATATCGAACATTGTTCAATAACTAGGTCGATCTCAGCAGGATAAATCTACAACTTATTAAAGATAAAGCATTGTTGAAGGCTCAAATAAACATTCTGAAGATGGAGAAAAGAAGTGAGAAATATAATCTGAACTCAACAATGTCAACTGAGAAAATTCAGCAAGAGTTAAAGGAGAAAACTGAAAAGAATGCTCAACTCGAAGAAACCATAAAACAAATGGAAAATTGGGAAAATAACGAAAGAAAGAAAACTCAATCACTGGAGATTCAGCTCACTGAGAATCACAAGAAAATTAGGATGCTCAACAGTGGGACGAAAGACTTAGATCAAATACTTGTTGTTGGACAACCCCCAAAAGTCAATTGGGGATTGGGTTACAATGGATACAAGTCATCGGATCATGTTAATGTTTCAAACTTATCCAATTTTGTTGCAGCAAAGGAGAAGCATTATCAGAATGAAATAAGGAACCTCACACAACCGAGAATGTATAGAAAGACGATTCATAGAGATCGGGTTGATCAACAACGAAACCAATCAGCCAAAAAGTGTAGGACCAGTGTGAAAGACACTATGCATCGTAACAAGAAAAGATTGAAGCATCATGTCTATCAAGCATGGAAACTAAGATATATGTATCCATAACCAAGGAGATTTGGATATGTATGGGTGGTCAAAGAGATTCAAGAAAAACATCTTAACAAAGAGGATAAATCTGATCGTTATGGATATACTAAGGATGTTTCATCATATAATGATTCAATAAGTAGGAGATATTACAAGTGAGTTCTCACAGAGTTTTAGCACTCAAGCAGGGGGAGATTGAAAAGACTATTTTTTAATAATAGTTGATTAAGGGGGAGTCTATGATGATACCTTACATGACATGTGATTGATAGGTTTCAAGAGTAAGCTTAAGTTATAAAACTCAGTGATAAAGGGGGAGAATGTTGAGTCCGAAAATTCAAGGGAATAATTGAAGATGACGTGGAAGTAAAGCTTGGAGCTAAAGCTAAATCTTTGGATAGAAGATATTGTTTGTTACAAGGAAAATGAGATTTAAGATATTCTCATATCTAAATCTTTGGTGAATATTGGAAGTTGCTGCGTCTTGGATGCTATAAATACAAGATATAGGAGTCAAATTAGGTTGGCCTCTCAAAAAATAAAAAGCTCAATCTATTGAAGATCGGTCTCTGGAAAAGGGTACAGATCGAGTGTGTGAGAAACTTAAACCAGTGTGTTACCTTCTGAATCACGAGGTATTTTAGATCAAGGATAGAATTAGGAAAAATGAAGGAGTGTCTCAGTGTCGAATAATTTCATTAGGCAAGATCTTGTTGAAAGTTTGTCTAATAAATCTCTAGTGATTGGTTTGAGGACATAGACATATTGCTGAACCTCGTTAAATCTTTTGTGTGCTCATATTCTCGTTCAATTTGAATTATCATGTCTGTGGAAACGTTGTAAATAACTAAATTGTGCAATTTCCATTATGTAGGTCGAAACGATTCTTTGTTGGCGAAAATGGAATTTTGAATGTGTTAATATTATAATTTTGCACCACAATCCTAATAAAAATCTTGTGTATGCTAATTTAATAGACAGGAAATATAGAGCAATATGTAGTCTATTCCATTTAACTTAACTTAAATAATTATCGACCAAACAAACTTAAACATTTAAATACTCTAACTAATTTTTTTATTTTTTAATGGACAATATAATCTATACAATTAATATTATGGTCAACAACTTAAAACGATATTTATTTAATGATAGATGCTGGTGTCAAAACCTCCTTAGCAGTATTTTGCTTCAGCTAGTATCATTCCATGGAGTTGGACTCAACTCGTATTAGGCATAGGAAGATTGACAAGACAAGCTTCTCATTTGAATAACGATAATTTAGTGGTCAAACACTCAGGACGCAGATGAACCGCAAAGAATGCAAGCGCAAGCCGAACAGGAAATGGCTAAGTCAAAGAAGCCCCATATCAGGTGGGATTCTCCGAGATCGTAGGGCCAACCATTTGATAAAATCGGAACAAAACGACCTAAGCATAAAAGACTAAAAAGGGGAGGAAGAAAGAAGAAAGTGATCTTTTGGCCAATTTTTGAGTTGTCTTTTCCTTTAAAGAATTTATCTAAGTTGCAAGTGTAATCATTTGATCCAAATCAAGAAAATCTATTTCTATTTGAATTTGTGTTGCGTCTTTTTTCCTTATTTAACAAGAACAATCGAATTCCTCATTGAGATCAATTTGATAAAACTACATTGTGGATTTTATCATCCATCTATGGTATATCAATCAAATTACTCAAGTACATTTTTCTCTCTTTCTCGCTTCGTTATTTCTTTTTCCTATCTTACTACTTTTCTCTTTTTCTCTTTTTTCTTTTCTTCGCATTTCTGCGCTTTTCTTTCTTTTTCTTTTCATTCTTTTTTTTTTCTTGTCAAGCAGATGACAATTCGCTGGGATTGACTACGGACTTCTAGGTCACGCTTTCAACTCTTTTTCTGAACCGTTTTCTTTTTATTTTCTGAAGGGAGAGAGAGAAAGGACCCGGATCGTAATGAAAGAACTTGTCAATTTTACAGAACATTGAAGAGCAAGGTACCTAATTCTCAAAATATAGCAACACCATAAGAAAGAATAATTCAGATTTAAATTAAGTCCTATCATGGCATAGCTAGCTTCAATTCATCAATAACTCAAAAGACCAGAACTTTCATAAACAAATTAATCAATAATGGGGTTTGAATCCTAATCTTAGCAATCCATGTAAGTCAATAATCTAGAAAAATCGAAAACCATAACCATACTTGGTTATTTATCATCATTGATTTTGATCATGGTTCCTTCGAATCGATAGACTCAACTAAAAAACAAAAAAAAAAATTGAAAATTTTCACCAAAAAGACAAAATATCAAAACATAGTTAGTATCATTACACCTTCCCCAAGACTTACTTCACACCGTCCCGGTATGAAAATAAATAAAAAAGAAGGTATAAAAGTAACCATAATCAATAGAAAATTCTGTAAGAGATGAAAGTAGATAATAAATACTATATGAGATCAAGGGAAAGAGATATACTAAAGGTGAATTGCTCCCAAATCTGTTCTGAACTCCTATGCCTCAATAGCTATACCTGCAAAAAGAACAAAGACTCAAGAGAAGTGTTAGAAATGGTTGAACAATGATTGAGCAATGCTAGCTTAAAAACTAACAAGAATCAGTTGTAGGAGAAACCATCAAAGACATTATGATCGAGCAATACTAATAAAAAATCAACAAGAATCATATATAAGAGGCATCATTCTGAAAAATAGTTAACAGCAATCATTCCAGTATCACACAATCAATTGGTAAGTAAAGAGCAATGATCAATAAATACTAATTATAATTAGCAAGAATCAAGAATTACTTAACGAGAAAAACCAATCGGTCATGAATCTAAAATCAACTCAAGTCAAAACATCAAGAAAGGTGGTGAATAGTGAGTAATGATCTAAGCAATACTAATCAGAATTAGCAAGAATCAAGAGAAGAACCATCCAAATAGCCAACAATTCAAGTGAGAAAGATGAGTAAGGCAAATAGACAAGAGAAAACCTGGAATGTCTTGAAGATCTTTCGCCAGTAACAACCTGAATCACTTTGAACTCAAAACTAGAAATAAGTAGCTTAGGACTAAAAGCAAAACTGACTCAAAATTTGAAAAATAACTAATCTAAAACACCAAATAGTGGGTTGCCTTCCACTCAGTGCTTGTTTAACGTCACTTAGCTTTACGATACTTACCTCTAAGCTGGGATTGAATCAACATCCAGAGATGCTCCATAACAAGCTCCATAATTAGAGACCTTTAGCTTCAGAACCTTACTCATTGCCTCCTTTGTAACATTGATTCCTTTTTCCTTAAACTCTGGGGTGAATAATGCTCTAAGCTTTGAGAATTTGAAAAACCCTTGCTTTTCACCTTATACTCAATTGCACCTCCAAATATTGTTTGAGGAATCAAAGTCACTTGAGAGTCCCTCTTTGTCTTCTTCGGTTCCACCTTCACCTTTTCCTTGACCTTTAAAATGACACTCCTTGTTGAGATTTGAGGTTCTTTGTGCAAGACTTCAGCAACTACTGGCTTAACATCATATTCATTTTGATATTCAGTCTTTCACCATAGTCAGCCTAGATATCCCCTTTGGAGGAATCGCTGGATGGAAAAATCTTTTCTTGATGTTTTCAGAGATATACGCTGATTAAGAAGGTCAACCACAGCTCCTACGGTTGCAAGAAAAGGTCTCCCTAGCACCAAAGGTTCATCTTGGTACCCATTCATCTCCAATATGTAGAAATCAACAGGAACGAGACAATGCCCAACTTGTACCAATAGATCAGAGATAAACCCACTGGAAAATACAGTAGAATCATTAGCAAGCTTAAAAGTCATCTTAGAAGGCTTGATACCTGAAATTCCCAATATCTCTGCAACCGTTCTTGATACCACAAAGAGAGTTTATGAATTCTACTCCATTAATCAAACAAGGAACAAAAAATTCCCCGGGATCTTGTAACTTATGAAGCTTTTGAAGTGGATTAGGTTGCTCACCTATCAGCTCTTCCTTCTCAAATGATCTACTGGATATCTCAGGCGCAACTGGGTAAGGGATCTTTGGTATGTAGTTTCGAGAAGATTATGGAGTCGTGGTAAGAATTGGATCGATCGATCTGACGTTTTAGAACAGATAACAGCTTTTGGACCGATGGATCTGAACCTTCAAATTTTTCTCGACTAATTGGATTGATCGATTCGGTTTGGACCAATCGATCCAAAGTGGTCGTAGCTCCCTGGACTGCTGGACCGATCGATCAAACTTGGACCGATCAGTCTGAACTTGCTGCATCATTTTTCACCTTCTAAAAATCTGCATCTTGTACCCAATCACCAATTCCTTCTTCTAAATTACCAACTAAAGACATACAATAACCCTTTGGATTATCCTCAACTTTCCAAGGAAAGACACCAGCTTGTCTTTTCACAGTTTCAGAGGTCTGAGCAACTTGTATATCCAAATGCTTAACATGTGTAGAGAGTGCTTCAAATTTTTTATTAAACTCTTTCACTTCTCCTTGGATTACTGTTTGGAACTGTTGTTGTCCTTCCAGAAGTTTCTTAAACATCATTTCGACTGAAATACTTTGTTGAGGTTGAGTGTGTTGAAATACAGGCTGAGAGGTTTGCTGAAGACCGGCTGAATTAGAGTTCTGCACAAAGGTCTTTGGTTGTTGTGGATAATGTTGATCTTGGGGGTTTTCAACATTGGTACTTCTCTAAGATAGATTGAGATGAGTCTTGTTAAAGCCTTAATTATACCCTTGATTGTACACCCTTTGACCTTGACTATTGATGTAACTCACTTCCTTCTCAACTCTCATAGTATTTTTTTCTTGGACTGCAAAGAAATCAACTTCAAAATCGTCTACATCATTGACCTGTTTCTGATTTTGATTCTTTAGAAGTTGAGCGATTAGTCCTTTCATCTCTGAGAATTCTCCTTTCAGCTCTGTGAGTTCTGAGTTAGCAACCAATATGAGAACCTGTATTCGGCGATCAAACTCAAAGAAATGATTGCTATTGCTGGCTGCTTGATTCTCTATCAGACGATAAGCATCTGGAACATGTTTCTGCATAAAGTCTCCATCGCTTGCTGTATCTAAGGACAACTGGTATTTATGTTCAATTCCTCTATAGAAGGTATTGAGGAGACTTATATCTGAGAAACCGTGGTGTGAACAATCATGAAGCAGCTCTTTGAATCGCTCCCGAGATTCATAGAATGATTCCACCGAGTTTTGTGCAAAATAATAGATCTTGTTCCTCAAAGTGTTAGTCTAGTAATAGTAAAGAACTGATTTATGAACCTAGATTTGTAATCATCCCAAGTTACAATGGATCCAGTAGGTAGAGACTTCAACCAGCGAAGTGCTCTTTCAGCTAAAGAGTGACGGAATAAGCTACAGTGCATGAAATTGCTCGTTACTCCATTGAGTTTAATAGTGCTGAAGATGTCCTCAAAAACGTCAATATGATCCATTGGGTGCTCATTTGGTAAACCACTAGATTGGTTGTTACAGATCATCTGAACAAGCTGAATAGGGAATTGGTATTCCCTTTGCTGAGGTTATGGAGGTTGAATGAGATTCCTGTTAGCATAGAAGGCGTGAGGATTTTTGTATGAACCAACTAGAGGATGTTTCTGAGCATTGAGCTGATTAACTCTCTCCGGATCTCCATACAAGACAAAGTTCCTTGCATCTGTGTTATGAGGATTGGGATTTCCCGGTGGAGTTTGGTTGTTAGCCTAGTGGCACTTGATTTCCATTACCACCACCTTGCGGTTGGTTGATCAATTGGTTGAGTCCAATAGCATGTGGATCCTTTTGACCTTGGGGGTATGACTGGAATGATTGGATCAACGTTTTCAGCCATTGAATTGGATGAGCTTACGTCTTTCTTTGCTTTCCAGTTTGAGCATTCTATCCATGCAAGTTCCGAGTTACTGAGGCTTAGCAATTCAGAGGATTTGTCAGATCTTCTGATCATACACCTGTAAAATAAAAACAAGCAGAAAAGAACGAGATGAGTACTAAAAAAGAAAAACTTTAGACTATATTCTAATAAGAAACCAAAAAGGCACTATTGGTCCCCGGCAACGGCGCCAAAATTCGGATAGGTCTAGAATTTAATTCCTAAAACTAATACTACATAGAACAGTTCAATATAGCAAAGTATAGGGTCGAATCCCACAGAGACCAGAAAGTACACTTTCTAGTTAAATCTCGAATCAAGGTAAAGCAGAAATAGTTAAGTTTGGTTTTGATTGAAATCAAAACGGTAAATAGAAACAGTTTTAAAATATGAAATAAAAGCGTTATAATTCAGGGAAACCACATGTAGTCAGGATTAAAAGTCAAGTTATCATTTAGGGATTTTCTTTGAAAATATTTCTCAACATGAAAGACAAAGATAGAATAATCTCCTCTCGGAGTATTAAACCCTATGCTAAAATTATCAGAGACAAACTCTCACCATCTTTAAAATAATTGATCATGCAATACAGTTCAGATTCAATTGTTCACAAGCATTCAAGACAATACTCTCGCAAGCAAGAACACTTATTCATCTAGACTAGATCCAACTTCAAAACAAAATATCTTTGTGTTTAACAGTCTAAATTCAATGAACTAACAAGTCTAAACTAAGATCCTAACAATTGTTATCCCCTTATGATAAATATAACATTCAAATCCGATTTCCCTGGGAAACCCTAAAACCTAACTAGTGAACTACTCAAACATTGACAAGCAATCACAAATCAATATCATTGAAGAACACATAATAGAAGTAAAATAGATTATTAAAACGGGTTCAGAAATCTTCTCCAAACACAAGGTTTAAATCTCCTCTTCCTCAACAATTCTTTTAGAAATAAAATAAAGCTTAATGAAATAAAACCTAGCTAAGGGGTTTTTATAGTTTTAAAAAGTACATAATTAGAAATAGGAAAAGTTTGATAGGCTTGAGGAATCTTCTTGCAAATAATGAAAATCTCCAAAAATCTCGGATCGATCGATCCATATGTGGACTGATAGGTCCATCTTCTCGGGTACTTCGGATCGATCGGTCCATGTCTTTTTTTCTTCTCTGGATGACTGGACCGATTGGTCCAAGGTTGGACTAATCTATCCAAGCACATTTCAGCTTCTTTTCATCATCTTGATCAATCCAAAACCAGACCGACCTCTCGTTCCTTCACTTAGCCAAATTCCATCAAAAAATGTAGAGAATCCATGCTTTAAGTTCAAATTGACCCAAACACCTGAGAACCTGAAAATATAACAAATCTTGCAAAAAAAAAAAAACGTTCGGATAATGTATAATAGCAGACATAAATGCCCACTATTAAGCATTAAAACCGAGTAATATCACATGATCAGATTCAGATAAGGTTTGAAGAAAACTAAAAAGGAAAAAGTAGAGGACGCCTTAGGCGCTTGAGCCCTAACCAGCCGCATTGTCATCATTCGCTCTAGGGGGCTCCTTTCCTCACAACAGCTGCGACCTCCACTGCCTTATCGAGCACCTCACATGCGTCGACGTCAAGCTTCTCAGCATCCTTTTTTCCAGCTACTCCCTCAGCTAAAGCCTCATCTTTTTCCGCTCCAACAGTGGCTTCCTCAGCAGGGTTCAGAGACGGAAGGTTCATACCATAGGGATTGATACCTTCAATCGGATTGGGATCATATGGCTCACTTAGATCAGACCCGGTGTGTGACGCCACCCAATCCTTCTCTAAGTTCAACTCTTTGAAGTCCAGCATGGCCAGTTCCTCATAAAACCCAACCAGGTCTCCCTCCAGTTCCTTCTGGTATGCCTCCAACGTACTTTCCCACTGGGTCAAAAGCTTGATTAGCTTGAGATTACCTTTGATTTTCTCCACCTGTATCAGCTTCTCTTGGTACACCCTCTTATTTGCAATTTTCCCTTAACTCGCTCCATCCTCTTTGCGAACTGCGCCTTCATTTCATCTTCTTTCTCTTTAAGTTTATGATCTAGTTGATCATCCATCTCCTTAAGAACAGATGCCAACTCCTTGGCCATGTTAGCCACCTCATTCTTTAGATTCTCCTTAGCTTTCTCATAACGAACCGTCTCCTTATTCAGCCTCTCGGCGTCCCTCTTCCTCAGTCTTCCAGCTCAGCGAGCTCATCCCTCAGCTTGCAGTTCATATCAATCAGCATCTCAACCTGTTTCATTGCAACCTTCAACTCCAAAATAGCTTTGTTAGCCCTAGCCATCGCATCCGCGATCAGCTCAACCCCAAAGTTCCTCTTTGCTTTCCTCATTTCGTCATCCAGGACTCCCACCAGCCGATTCGCTAGAGCCGCGGTCTAAGAAAAACAAACACATAGTTCAATCAAAACAAAGGGCCAAGCGGGAGAATGAAACAAATAATGAGAAGCATCCATACCTTAGAATGAGAGCGGGCCCACTCGGCATACTCCCTTTGAACCGGGAGCAACCTGTGGTCATACACCTTGGGTCCGCCAAGCTGGAGTATGGATACCAGCTCAGCACAAAGATCATCATCCTCAATGATAAGAGATTGTTTCGGCCATGTAAAGCTGAAAGAAAATCCACTGTAATCATGAGCACCCACCAGAGACGTCTCTTGCGTACAAGCTCTTTTTCTGTTGGAGCTTCGAGATAGCGAGAGCTGCGATGAACTGGGGGGGGATGAGACGTTTTCTTATGGTAGCCCACAATTTTTTCCCTGCGAGCATCACCGCATGACGAGTCAGAAACCTCAATGGGATCTACGTCCATTAGGGCCTGGTCCTTTGGTGTCTTAACCCCCTGAGCAACATTGGGGTCCCCTGAGCTGAGAGCGCCTTGAGAAATTTTCAATTTACGAGCTTCATGGTAAGAAATAAGATTCTTCAAGGTAATGGATGGGCACGTAGATGGGGTATCTGCAGGAAAACCAAGTATCAAGTGTTACACAACTTGAATGAACCAAAAGAGGAACCGAATCAGAATACTTACTTGAAGACGATTCAGAAAGCAGTTCAAGTGGGAGCTAATTACGGGAAACTCTTTCTCCATCAAGCGTGCTCTAGTTGTTCAATCGATTATTTTCGAGAAGGTGCCAATTCCTTAGGAACTCATAAGAAGGATTCTCGACTTGAGTCAAATGCAGAACTGGTAAGACACCAAAGACAAAGAAGCAAGAGAGGATCGTTTAACCAATTATGCCGGAAAATCAACAACCACAGAAAAACCAAATCAGAAACAATGAGGTGATGATAATCAAAAATTTTCCAGAAAAAAACAAAAAATATAAAGGAACAAGGGGGTAAAATCTAAAACTTGAAGGCAACCCACACCAATTTCCAGAGTCCACCAAGATTGAAAATCGTTAGGGCCTTTAGTCCCAAAAGAAAGATTGTTCACTTCCAAAAAGAAGTAGAACCGATCCCAGTCGGTCTCATCTTTTGGGGTTTGTCCAGTTGTCAACACCTGTTTAGGCTTGTTTGCAAGATACCAGAGATCATCCTTTGGTCCCATTTTTACGTATGTAGCTACCGCCAACATATCGCAACCGAGTTCGAACCTGTTTTCCCTTGCCTGGATCATCAAAAAGATCACATGCCAAATTCCTTTGGGCATTAGCTGACTTAGCGCCATCCCTCGACGGTGCACATACCGGACCAACAATTCAGGAACAGGAAAGCGTAACCCACATGTTTTGAAGAAGATTTCATAGACCATGACGAATCCCGCTGGGGGATTGTTAGGAAATTGACCAGTTGCAGAGATTATGAACCTAATATCGGAAGGGAAGTCAAATTGCTCCCAGATTGTCCTTATATACGCAATAGTTAATCGGGACTAAGAGAAATTCATGATCTGTGGAGCCGCAACCGCCCTAGATCTCATGTCGGAAGCCATAGGAGTTCCGACACTGGTACTAGTCGCAGGATGCGATGAAGAGCTCCTGCTCCGAGAATGGAGTGCGAGTTATTTAGACATAACATACGAGTCGAGGCGAACGAAAGATTAAAGGAAAGAAAAACAGAGGAAAGGTGAAACCCGAAGAAGATGAAGGAGAATTAAGGAAGAAAAATCGCAAACCCTAGAAAAACCAAGAGAGATAAATGAAGAGAGATTTTTCCTTTTGTTGCGTAAGGAAAAAGGGAGAGTTGGCAGTTGAAAACGGAGTGGGGGAGATGGATACGAACAATTGAGGAGAGAGGAAAAGCAATAACTGCCTCTAAGAACACAAAGACTACCTTTTTGTAGGCATAATGATGAAGGATTTGAATTTTAAATTCAAAGAATTAATCGCATGCACAAAGGATAATCTTCGAATTGTTGGGATTTCCTCTAATTAAATCCACAATAAATCGATTTATCAAATACTTGATTTTCTGACTGTTTAAAACCATTCGACCTTGCAACAAGAAGCATTGTTAATATATAAGTGAAATAATTATAGCGCACTCATTCGAATATTTCAATTATGGCGACAAAGGCTCAACGAGCATGTGAAGTGACAACATCAATCCTAGACCATCTCGGAGTTTGAAATCCTACTAGAAACTCACCAATCGGTTTTCAAAGGTCACCCAATTCGCTAAGCTCATAGAGAGATCTAGGGGCTAATATGTTGGTGCCCTCAACAGGATTTTGCCTCAGCCAGTATCGCTCCATGGAGTTTGACTCAACTCATATTAGGCGTAGGAAGATTGACAAGACAAGCTTCCTATCTGAATAACGATAACTTAGTGGTCAAACACTCAGGACGCAGATGAACCGCAAAAAATGCAAGCGCATGCCGAGCAGGAAAAGGCTAAGTCAAAGACGCCCTGGATTAGGTGGGATTCTCCAAGATCGTAAGGCCAACCATCTGATAAAATCGGAACAATACGACCTAGGCAGAAAGGACTAGAAAAAGAGGAGGAAGAAAGAAGAAGGGGATCTTTTGGCCAATTTTCGAGCTGTCTTTTATTTTAAGGAATTTATCTAAGTTGCAAGTATAATCATTTGATCCAAATCAATAAAATCTATTTCTATTTGAATTTGTGTTATGTATTTTTTCTTATTTAACAAGAACAATTAAATTCATCATTGAGATCAATTTGATAAAACTACATTGTGGATTTTAGCATCCACAATAGACGTAATTAATTGTAGGACATTTTTTTGATTTTTTTGAGATATAATTGATAGATTATGAGAAGTATAAGAGAGATTACGAGAATAAGAGAATGGAGAAGATTATTGTATTGAGTTGAGAAACACAAAGGAGACTACAAGAGTTTATATAGATTATTCACAAAGTCAATTAGGTTAAGTTTGGGCTTTGGACTTTGGGTTCTTTTCAACACTCCCCCTCAAGCTTAGCCAGAGAATAGATGATATGACTAAGCTTGGAACCATAAGTTTACCTCATTAAAAACCTCAGCAAAAGAAAATCTTGTGGGACAAAACTTTTACTGAGGGAAAGAGAGTATAAACCTTCTGGCCTGGGGAACGAGTACTCATGTCCTGATGGCTAGCTTTCACACTAACTTTACCTTTATCTCTTTGTAATCATTCAACTTTCAACCTTCTGGTCTTTTCTATGTAGAGAGAAAGTAGCACTCCTACCAGATTACTCGTGAACTATCACTTGAGTTCTCAAGTTCACAAGTTTCTCTTCGAAGCTCTTTGTGCTTATTCAAAATAAAACAGCTGTGTTGTTGATACTTTAGGATGGTAAGTTAGGCAGCTCTTTTCCACCAGGTACTCAAGAGTACTCTTTTGGATCTTCTAGTCTTTGATTAGGTTGGTGAGTCCAAGATTCTCGTGGATGAACTTGCATACACGTATACTTGCGGCTTTGGTGAAGATATTGGTCAACTAATGGGATCTCTTTGTGTAGCAGGGTAAGATTACTTTCTTTTCTACCATTTCTTTGACCTTGTGGCAATCTAACTCCGCATGTTTGGTTATTTCGTGAAAAACTGAATTGGATGCGATGTGAATAGTTGCTTGATTGTCGAAACGCATGGTGATAGTTGATAACACTTGAATTTTAGGATTTTTACATAACATTTCTTGTCATTTTCTA
>OVBE01013428.1:0-12716 GCA_900406425.1 Iberis pinnata
TATAAATTTAATAAATAAATGTTCTCACATTTCTTAGTTTCTCATGTGCAATTAGAACCTAAAATCTACACGGAATTTTCGAAAAAATATTGTCACTAAATTTTACTATTCTCTTAACAATTAATCGTAATTCAACATTAAAAAATCATATTAGTTTTGAAACCCAGATTATTTTATAAATTTTGTAGCACAAATATGGACAAAAAAAAATCACACTTATTATTATTAATACAATCTTTTAGTCATTTCGTTATGTATTACTTCAAAAAAAATTGGGAAATAGATGAGTGATACAATTTCGGTTCGACAGCTAATACATTTTTAATTATTGCAAAGTTCGAAAAACTTATCCTATATTTAAATTATTATCTTATAATGTTTTAATTGAAAAATAAATTAAAATTTGATAGTAATTTATAATTAATATATATTAAATATTTGTTTGAATATTAATATAAAATTATAAATATATGATATTAAATTTTTTCAAGTTACTCAAATTTTATTTTATAAATATTTAAATATAATTTGAAAACTTCAAATAATAATTAAAAAATAAAAATAAATATATTTTTCGAAATCATCTATCAAATAAACTAATTTTATTAGTTGATTTTATAAAATTTATCATTTTATGAAGCTTAATGCTTTTGGAAAAAAAAAATTCACAGCTGCATGGAATCGAACTCCAATGGAAAAGATGTAGATGCGGATCTTTAACCACTTGACCAAAGCCAATTTCCCATAAAACACATTTAGAAAACATTTGTACTTCCTAAATGGAAAATTTTGAATTTATTAAAATACTATTGGTTTAATATCATAAAAGATGTTCATTTAATAAAATAATATATTTATGAATAACAATAATTGTGTTTTTTTAACATGTATGAAAAACTTAAAACATCTTGTATTTAAAAAGGAGTACTAACTAAAACTAATTCAACCAATTAAACAATATACGATCTAATATAAAAAGTCATAAACATTAAATGCAGTTACTTTTTTTGCATAGATAATAGAGAACATCAAGTAAAGAAAAACAAATTGTATTTTCTAAAACATTAAATATTAAAAAAACAGAAGGAGTATAAATTACATAAGTAAAACTCAAAAAAGAATACAGTTCCACTTTCAATTGTATAAAAACAAAATATAGTATGAAACTTCTATGTCAATTCCAACTTCTAGTTGAGTGTCACATAAAGTCATGATTTTTTTCTCTCTAATTAATTCTATTACTATTTATTTAAAAGATTGGTAAATATATATATATAAAAGACTTCGACATCTTTAAATCATACTCAAAGCAGGTATTGTGTTAGGTGTGTTAATTGGTAGAATGATAGATGGCAACATTTATAATATGATTAATTTTTAAAAAAGGAATTATTTATTTAATCAGTTTCAAAGGATTAAGAGTTTCATTATTGTAGTGAACGTCAACAATCAAATATTATTTACTTTAAAAGTGAGCTATTGTTTTTTATGATTAATACAGTGAGTTATAATTATTTATTGTACTCTATAACATTTTCAATCAACAATCCATTAGCTATTAGAAAAATATAAAAAAAATTGTTAGTTAATCTTTCCTGCACCTTAAATATATTTGGAATTCCTTTCCAACAGAATACTAGTCTATAAAAAGTTATATTGTGGACGATTCTATTTTTGAGTTATGTTTTGCTCCAATTTCACTTTTTTTGTGTTACTTCATTTTCGAATTAATAATTAAATGGAGTCATGAATGACACTATTCCATTTATGGACTAATCATATTTTCAAATTCTATTTAGAGTTAAAAATGAAGTAGGATTGGAAGAGTCTCCTTTACATACTTTTTTTTTTTGTCAACGAATATATATTAACCAAAAGTTACAAAAGATTGTTACATATATGTTATGGTTAAGGATCTAAGAGAGATCCGAGCAGTAATAGCTAAGGCATTAGCGAGTTGATTGTATTGCCTTGAAACAAAGGAGTAAGAAGGAAAACCCTAAAACATGGGAGAAATGTTTGATATCATACAACAAAGTATTCATGCCTTGTAAGATCCTTGGAGTATGGTCGTGATCCGAAGTAGTAGATTGAAGAGCTTGGATCATGACTTTGCAATCCGAGAGCATGGTAACAGAGTGATATCCGAGAGATGATAATGAGAGCAGAGCCTGACGAAGAGCTACCAACTCCCCTTCTAATGGTGATGATGTTGGTTGGATTGCACCAGAACCTTTGAGCTTTAGCTGACCATCTTGATAAAGTGCCCATCCAATGCCTGCAGGTTGTGTGGAAGAAACCCAAGAAACATCAGTAAAACAAGAGAAACCGTGGGCATGATTAGGCCCTGGGAGCAGCTGTGTCAAGATACTTCCTGGAGAAGTAGGATGCTCAGAATGAGTTTGAAATGAAGAGCTTGCTTGCCATTGAGAGTAATCCAGAAAGGCAAGAGAGATGATTGTGGGTAGTGGTTGACGTACGCCATTGAATATCAAAGCATTCCTCTGCTTCCAAATTCTCCAAAGGAGAAAAGGTGTCACTTTGATAGACTCTCCAGAGGTAGATGATCGTTGGTGATGAAGATCCAGAGCTATGCTTAAATTAAGATTCAGATCATCACCAAAAACTTCTTAAGGATTATGAATAGCTTGGCTTAGTGACCAAAGTTCCTTTGTTACACGACAGAGAAAGAAGAGGTGGTTGACATCTTCCTCTTTATCACCACATAATGGACAGTAATGATCACTCTGGAGACCTCGTCTTTCCAATTCTTTAAATACCGCTAAGCTTTGAGTATGGATGCGCCAGAAGAAGTGATGAAGTTTGGGTGGGACATCCAATCTCCAAAGATGGTGGACCAAAGCAGCAGGGTGGGAACGGGATAGAGGGTGTGCTAGCTGGTGTGCTAGATGATAACATGATCTGACCGTGTACTCCCCTATTTTAGTATATTGCCAAGTAAGCTGATCTTCAGCATTAAAAAGAGATGGTCTGATCCTGGTAATGCGCAGAACATCCTCTGGAGTAAAGTAATGGGCCAATTGTTCATGATCCCAATCTGTACCTGCAGTGTTCAATAGAGTGTTGACTGTAAGAGCACTGTCAACAGGTACAGTAGTAGGAATAGCAGAGTGATAAGCCATTGTATGAGAGGATGATGAACTGATATGTGGGAGCCACTTATCTTGCCATATTTTGATGGTTCTGCCATTGCCCACAGTCCAATAGAGCCCTTGTTTAAGTAGATTAATTCCTGCTAACACGGCTCTCCAAGCATGACTTGGTTGTCCCCTAAGGGACGCCTCTGTAAGGGCCATATTGGGGAAGTACTTGGCTTTATAGACTGCATGGATAAGAGAATCAGGTTGAGTCAACAGTCTCCAACATTGTTTTGCCACCAGAGCTAAGTTGAAAGCTCTTAAGTCCCCGAAACCAATCCCCCCATTCTTCTTAGATCTGGTTAACTTGATCCAGTTAACCCAATGGAGTTTATGTTTATCAATGGAGGCAGACCACCAAAATTTGTGCACCAGCTTTGTGATTGCATCTGTGATTTTATAAGGGAGCAGGAAGCAACTCATAGCATAAGAAGGGAGGGCCGTTATCACTGAGCGTATCAATACCTCTCTACCTGCATGAGAGAGCAGTTTGGTAGACCAATTTTCCAACCTATGGTGAATTCTCTGCAATATATGTTGGAAGAGATTTGATCTAATACCTCTGATCATCTGTGGTAAACCAAGGTATTTGCCACAACCTCCAATCTGAGTAATGCCCATCAATTTTTGAATAACAGTCTTGTTCTGAATAGGGCAGTGTTTGCTTAATGTAAGTGCATATTTGTGATAATTGACTTCCTGACCTGATAGAGCACCATATAACTGCAAAGTGTTTTTCATAGCAGTGGCCTCAGAAGGGTTGGCTTTACAAAACAGCAGAGAATCATCTGCAAAAAGCAAATGAGAAATGGCAGGACCATTACCACTGGCCTTAAATCCATGTAAAGAAGCATCTCTGTTTCTAGAGTGTAACATATGTGATAACCCTTCTGTACAAATTATGTAGATATATGGTGAAAGAGGGCAACCTTGCCTAATACCTCGGGAAGGGATAATGTTGCCCACAGGAGAGCCATTCACCAGAATTGAACTTTTAATACACAGATTAAGCCAGGTGCACCAAACATCTGCAAAACCCAATTTTCTAAAGATGAAGTCAATGTAGTTCCAGTTAAGCTTGTCAAATGCTTTTGCAATATCCAATTTGAGGGCCATAAACGGATCAACTCTAGTTATGGTAGTGAGAGAATGAATAAGCTCATGAGCCAAAAGGACATTATCCGTGATCATATGCCCTGGAATGAATGCTGACTGGTTTAAAGATATAATGGAGTGTAAATGAGGCTTTAGTCTATTAGCCACTATCTTGGAGATGAGTTTATAGGCAACATTAGCTAGGCTAATAGGCATGTAATCTCGAGGAGTTTGGGGGATTTGGATTTTGGGGATAAGACAGATATAAGTGTGATTTAGTTCAGGATCAAGGTGGTGGTTGGTAAAAAAATGAGTGATGTAAGACATGAGACCTGATTTGATAGTAGGCCAGTGGTGCTTGTAGAATCCAGCAGTGAGGCCATCAGGGCCAGGGGATTTGTCACTATGCATTTGCTTGAGAGCTTGAAAAACTTCATCTTCAGTTACAACTCTGGTAAGATCCTCATTCATCTCATTGGTGACTTTAGGTTGCAAGCCATCAAGACAAGTGAAGTCTGAGATAGAATGGGAAGTGGGTTGAGTAAAAAGATCCTGAAAATAGGTGATTAATAACTGTTGAATATCTGGCAAATCTGTATAGAGGATACCATCAGGAGAAGAAAGGCTTGTGATACGGTTGATGCATCTTCTATGCTTCATCTTGTTGTGAAAGTAGCTGGTATTTTTATCCCCAGAGGATAGCCATAGCATCCTGCTCTTTAACCTCCATCTCTCCTCCTCCATTTGATTGGCAACGTGGAGCCTGGATTTAAGGATGCCTAACTGCTGATAATCAATTGATGGTTCCTCACACAAGTCATGAATTTGAGCTTGTATTCTCTGAATTTCTTCCCCATAATTGACTGCACTTCTTTTCTTCCACTTAGAGAGGCCCACTCTACAATATTTCAGAGCTGTGGAAAAAGAATCAGGTGGCACCTGAGTACATTGTTGCGTCCATATATTCTCAACAGCTTGTTGTATCTCAGGGTGGTATCTCCATCTGTTATCATATCTGAACAATCTTTGACCATAGTGAGGTTTGGTGTCAGTGTATAATAGAAGAGGCCTATGGTCTGAAGCTAACCAAGGAAGTAACTGAACATAAGCATCATGGAAAGCCTCTTGCCAGCCAACTGTAGCCATCATTCTATCAATCCTTGATTTGATTGAGTGGCCTCTTCTGTTACCATGCCAAGTGAATAAGCCACCAAAAGTTTTCAAATCATGAAGTCCAAAATAACTAACCAACCTTCGAAAAGTCTCAAAAGTGACCTCTGCTCTAAGGGGTCCACCAGCCTTCTTAGAATTATCGATACAATCATCAAAATCCCCAATGAAAAGAGTAGATTGCAAAGCCAGAGAGCTGCTACTTGGTGCATACATACTCTATTTTGAATAAAAAATAATGTTTTGGAATAAAAAATGAAGTTAATTGGAAATGTTGTTAATGCATTTAATGCATGATTGAATGAAATTCCATCAAAAATATACCATTGATTCTAGGAATATATATATCCAAAATCATTTTGTTAAAATAACATATTCGGTAAAACTCAAATGGCTAGGATAATATGAATCATGTGATAGATCAATGTTCAAAAATATGGCATATGCAGCCACTTTTTTTTCAATAAAACTTTTATTAAGGGTAGCCAGTACAGCCATTTGATTGTTTTTTGTACATTATCAACTCTTGCCTTTTTGGATAAACTATCAGCTATATAATTTCTTCTTCTTGATATATAAGAGACTCAAAAAGAAGTAAATTGCATAGTGAGCTGTCTTATATCCAAGAGGGTAGTGATGTCTTCCTTTGATGTAATGTTATTCCTTGTGATCTCTGAAGACACCATTCTCAGTTGTGCCACAATTTTCTGTGAATCTGTAAACAGATGTATAGACTGATAGTGCACAGTTTTCATGAAGCTCAGAGCATCCAAGATAGCTAGACGTTCAACTTCCATAGCCGATGATGTAGGTGCAAGTGACGCCATTCCTTGTATCAGTTACTGATTATTCCGATAAATTAACGAGCCAACTCCACACCTATCCTTTGCGGAAATCCAAGAGCCATCTGTAAACAGGAAATATTCATCTGGATCAGAAGCAAAATCAAGTGGTACAACAGGAGAAGGATGTATATGATTCCCATTCCTCTCTGTTCCTCCATCAAAAATTTGATTTTGATCCAAATGGCTAATGTGCCAGCTCCGTGCATAAACTATGGCTTGATTGGTAGTATCAGGTATGCGCTGTCTAGTGTGTTGGAAGATGTATGCATTCCTCGCCTTCCATATTGCTCAACCTAGAAATAGGGGTATTGGTTTAAATAATGAAGAACCTTCCGTGGTGCAGGCTTGAAACTACATTTGAATATTTTCTACTAAAGAAGCAGATGCTATGTGAGAGCTAAAACATGTTGTTGGACTTAATTCCCATATCTCTTTTGAGATTCTACAGGTAAAAAGCAAATGATTGTTGTCTTCATCATATTCACCACATACTTGACAAGTATTCTCCAAGTGGATTCCTCTACGAGTTAATGAGATAGAAACAAGTAATAAGTTTGTTATAACTCTCCACCAGAAGTGATGTAGTTTCCCTGGGATTTGAAACTTCCATAAGGATTTGAATAAGGAATCTGGTGTATATGTCACTTGATGACCATGTTGGTTTTGATGAAGAAAATGATATCCAGATCTAATAAATCCAATATCATCTTCAGCCACATGTTGAATGAGCTTAATATCATTCCAACCTGACTTGTCCTCATTTAGGAAATCTGCAACTAGAATTTGATGGAGACTAGCTGACCATCTCTTCAATGCTGGTTTTGACAGTGGATTTAAAATCCACTTATCCTGCCAAACTCTAATAGACTTACCATTACCCACAACCCTGTATGTTCCAGCATGTAATAATGGTATCCCTTGAGAAATACTCTTCCAAGCATAGCTTGATGTAGTGGTTTTTGTTACATGGAAGATGGAGCAGTGAGGATAATACTTTGCCTTATATACCCTCGCCATCAAGCTATTTGGTTGTGTGAGTAATCTCCAAGTTTGCTTTGTAACTAATTCTAGATTATAATCTTTGAGATCCCTAAATCCAATTCCCCTAGCAGTTTTTCCTTTTGTTAGAGTATGCCATGAAACCTAAGGAATTTTATATATATCATGCTTACCTAACCACCAAAATTTCCTGATAATACTTGTCAGTGTATTAAGAACAGTTTTTGGCAGCATAAAACACTGCATGGTATAATTTGGGAGTGCATTGAGAATATATTTAATAAAAACTTCCCTTCCTGCCACAGATAAGTATTTGACTGACCAATTTGCAAGCTTCTGTTTCACCCTGAATATGAGATATGAAAATATGGAGGTGATTTTTCCATTTACAAATTCTGGTAGGCCGAGATATCGACCAAATCCCCTTGAATTTTGGATTCCAAGCAGGTGTTGCATATTTCTCCGAGTAACCTCAGCAACACTTTTGGAAAATAGAATAGTTGATTTATTGTAATTAATTTCCTGGCCAGAGTATTCTCCATAGGTTGTTAGAGTGTCCAATAGAGCATTAACTTCATCATCTTTTACCTTACAGAAAATGAGGAGATCATTAGCAAACATAAGGTGTAAAATTGATGGGCCATTCCTGCTAGCTTTAAATCCTATCAACTTGTTCATATGGTTCTGTTTTGAACTCAGGAAAGTCAAAGCATCAGCACATATGATGTATAGGTAAGGGGAAAAGGGATCCCCTTGCCTGATACCCCTTTTTGGTAAATTGAACCCACAGGCTGGCCATTTACTAAGATTGAATAAGTAACAGTTGAGATGCATCTATGAATCCATTGACACCATTTTCCATTAAAACCCATCTTGTGCAGCAAACAGAGCAGAAATTGTCAATCAATCTTGTCAAAAGCCTTGATAATGTCTAACTTTAGGGCCATAAACTTTTGCTTACGTATTCTAGTTTTAAGTGAATGAATCAACTCCTGAGCAACTAGAACATTATCAGTTATCTGTCTATAGGGAATAAATGGTGATTGATTTTCGGAAATGATGCAATGCAGCCAACCTTTTAGTCTATTTGCCAATATTTTTAGATCAATTTATAAGCCACATTTGTTAGGCTTATAGGCCTGAAATCTTTTGGATACTGTGGGTGTGGGATCTTAGGCACAAGACAAACATGTGTACGATTCAGATGCTTATCCAATTCCCCATATTCGAAAAAATGAGCAACAAAAATAAAAACCTCCTTTTTAATAGCTGACCAGTGTTGTTGGTAGAACCCAACTGTGAACCCATTTGGCCCTGGAGCCTTCTTAGGATGCATTTGCATTAAAGCCTGGTAAATTTCTGCTTCAGTAACTGGTCCTGATTCATTCTCTCTGTTATCTTACAAGGATAATCTGACAGATGCTCAAAGTTCATGTCATGTATGTTCTCATGTGCTTGAAATAGTTGTCAGTAATAATCAATAAAAACATTCTAAATGGTTGTATGGTCAGTTTGTATGTTACCAGAAGGATCAATGATGCTGATAATTCTGTTCTGGTGTTGTCTCTGTTTAACATTGGGGTGGAAATTCCCTTTTTTTTCACCACTATGTAGCCATAAACTTCGACTTTTTACTCTCCAATAACTCTCTTCCTGCTGACAAGCAAATATCAATTCAACTTTAATGTTAGCAATAAGATCATAGTTAATATATTGAGCATCATAGGCCTGATGAAGTTGTGTTTGAAGATGATTTATCTTTTCTCTTGAATTAAAATTTTCCTTATACTTCCATTGAGAAATACACTGCCTGCATTTCGATAATAAGGTGGAGAAGGACATAGGGGAAAGAGATTGACTTGTTTGCTGCCAAAACTATGAAACAATATGTTGAAGAGAAGGATAAGAGGACCATCTGGATTCATATATAAACAACTTCTTTTTCTGCCAAATGGTATCATCAGTGAAGATTAACAAAGATCGATGATATGATCCATCCCAGGTAAGCACTTTGAAAAAAGATGTGGGAAAGTTATCAATCCGGGCTTGATTTGCTAGAACTCTATCAAGACTCGATTTTACCCAGTATTGGGATCTATGCCCTATCCAAGTATAGTAACCCCCAATGGTATGTAGATCCTGAAGCTCCAATGTATTAATAAAATTTCGAAAAAGGATGAAAGTGGATTCCCTCCTCAGTGGCATCCTTTCTTCTCATAGTTAGAAGTAATATCATTCATGTCCCCAAAATACAGAGAAGGTAAAGTAGTAAGTGTTGAGCTAGATGTTGTTCCATGTGGCAAAAAAAGAATTCCAAAATTGTTTACGCATAGATAGTATTGGGGAACCATAGAGATAATGCAAATAGCAAGGGCAACCATCTACTTCCATATATAGATCAACTCTATACATAGTTGGATTTGGGAGAATCCTTATATTTACATCAGAAGACCAAAAAATTACCAAACCTCCCTTATAACCAACTGGAGAGACCAAAATATTATTTGAGTACCCTAACTGGTTACCGATATTTACAACAAAAGCTTCCATATTTTTGGTTTCACTGAGAAATATAGCATGAGGTTTATAGAGTCGCTCATGCTCTGAAGTTTTTGAATTTTCAGGGGATTCCTCAACCCTTGACAATTCCAGTGCAACAATCTCATTCTGGTGTGGGTGGCTTTCGGGGTTCCACCCTTCCCGTTTCAGCAGTAGCTATAAGTTTCTTTTGTTTCCGGGGTGCCCACACTACAAGAAAATTAACGACAAATTGTAACGATATAAATTATACGTCTCAAAGTAACGATATATTAACGAAAAATGAGACGGAAAAATAACATATGGCTAAAACGTCACTATTCTGCGACATCCATATATGTCACTATTTACTTATTTATTTGCGTCATTTTAAAGATAAAATAAAAAACTATACAAGTGTCTATATAATTAAACATGTCACTAATATACGATATAATTAAACATATCGCTAATATACGACATAATTAAAGTGTCCTTATTTAGTGACGGCTTAACATCGTTAAATGTAGTCGCGAAAAATAGTGACATGTCATATGTCGCTATAAATTAGGGGTGCACATGTAAAACTTGTTTATACCTAAATTTTCCATAACTATTGCGACATATAAAACGTCATCTATTCAATTTTAACTAAAATATAGCGACATGTAAATTGTCGTTAAATGTTTGGTACACACACAAATAAAACATGTTTACACTTAAGTTATTATTGAATTGTAACGACATATAAAATTTCGCTAATTGATCTCTAATATGTCGCTAAGGCGTCACTAATTTTTTAGAAGACTCTATATAAAGACTCACATAGTTAAGAAGTTTGAAAGAAAACACTTCTCAAATCTCAAAAATGTCTATTTTGGGTTAAATATCTTTCAGTCTCGACGATGGCTTGCATATCAACTCAGAGACAGGAAAAGTAACGGAGGAGTTCAAATTTTGATTGCAAACTTTTATGAATTTTGCGACAAACCAAAATATACGCATTGAAAATGATATGTTACCCTGCCCATGTTATAATGGTAAATTCTTGTATGTCAATAAGGTCTGGAAACATCTATATCATAGATGTTATACACCTAATTACTCTGTTTGATTTTCACACATAGAAGATTTTATTGACCCACCAAGTAATAGTACTAGTCAACATTTTATGGGAGGTCATCTGAATGAACCTAGTTAAAAACATAGTGTAACTATCAAGGATATATGGATGAAAAAAATAAATATACCGAAAGGATAACAATTGCGTATCATAGGTCAATACATGTAGAGAATTTGGTTGAAGAACTAAACATAGAAGCGAAAGAATTTTATGAGATGTTAGATGCTGCCAATCATCCAATCTATGATAGATGTAGAGATGATCACTTTCCATTGTCATTTTCTGCTATGATGATGTCCATTAAAACATATTATAATATGTAAGAAGGATGTGTTGATGCATGGTCACAACTAATCAAAGAAATATTTACCTGAAGATAACCTAGCACCTTCAACATACTACGAAGTACAAATGATGGTATCAAGGCTTAGCTTACCTTTTTCAGATGATTCATGTGTGCATTGATAATTGTATGATTTTTTGGAAAGGTGATGCACACCAGATGGAGTGTCAATTTTGTAAAAAGGCAAGATTTCATCCCACAAATGGATGAACCAACGTTCCATACAAAAGGACGTGGTACTTACCGATAACTGATTGATTAAAAGGATTATATCAATCTGAAAGCATTGCGGCTCCCATGAGATGACATGCATAACATACTACCAATAGAGCAAAATCACACCAATTTGATGCAGAAGTTTGGAAACATTTCCAATCGACTTATCCAGATTTTGCTTTAGAACCACAAAATGTCATATGTTGTTAACCGCCATACAAGCATTTAGTACGTTTTGCACTATAATAAACAATTAAATTAACTTCGTATATTGATGATCTTTGAAGAAACTAAAAGACTTCTAATAATGCTTATAGAAAATGAGTAGTGCTTTACTGATTTTGTAATATTACATAAGTGTGAATCCAACAAAGATAAACAAAATATATAGCCGACAACAAATTTTATCAGAAAAAAAAAAAGAAAAATTTAGTTACACTATCTTAATATGCTTGCCAAAATTAAAAAACAAGTGAATTAATCCATGTCACTTATATATTCTAAAATTTTCACAATTTTTAGTGCGAGATACCTACATGTCTCTACATATTGATGGTTTTTTTAATTTATTTACACTTTAGTCATAACATATATATCCTATCTGGACCATATTTATTTTTGTTACTTGAACCAATTTATTTTCAGAGGCCAATAAAGTGAACAAAATATCATATTTGTCTAACTCAAACTTAAATCGACAACTAGTAATTTGGTCTATAAAATATATCAGTAATGAATGTCTCATTTCAAACTCTGATGTAGAAAATTTAGAAACCAAAAGTCAACGTTCAGCCTCATAATTTAAGGTTGCAAAGTTCAACATCCACTCCACTAATGACAATTTCTAACTACTATATAGGAAGAAGAATTCTATCTAGAGTGTGTATATTTTAATCCGTATTGTTGTACGGATCGTAGCACGGTTTACTTAATCTGTTATTGAATTATCAACTTAAAATTATCTATTATAGTGTAATAATATAGTTTACGCGAAAGAGATGGTTTATCCAATGATAATGCCTGGTCTTTATTGTCAAAAAACTTTTTTTTGTTACTTGGAGTTTTTTCAAGTTAGAGGCCAAACTACTTTGTGGCGATGTACGGATCGTACGTTACATATATTTTTGACTCTTCTGAAGACCCGGATTGACATTTAACATATCCAGGCAACGCGAAGAGATCAGATGATTCATAAAGAAACATTAGAGATATGTAATTTCTGAGTTTTTGATATCTTTTGGAAATATCAT
>OVBE01013429.1:0-12715 GCA_900406425.1 Iberis pinnata
CGATCCTGCACTGAGTTGGGATCGATCATGCAGCTGCTTGGAGGTAAGTTCAGTCCACTCCACAGTTGAGTGCTGAGCACTAAGTTCATTCCAACGCCAAGTGCTGTTTTTCCAGAATTTCTCAAATCCTTCCCAAAAATACCTGAAAGTCCTGAAAAACCTCCAAAATGCGTGCANTGAAAATTCAGAGTCATCAATTACTAAAAAATATTATCCCTATAGATTGAAACAATACTCCAACTACTAGGTTCGGCTGCACTTGTTCAGCTTGCAGGCAAGAAACTTGTATTTGCTGAGGCAAGTTCTTCGCATCTCTGTGCCAGCGAAGGTAGTAGAGGCAATCTTAGAACCAACTAAAACACAAGTTAAACCAAAACATCAGTCAAGACCTATGTCTCTGTATGCATCGGTAAGGATTCTACTCTCAAGATGACCTTATTGATTGATTAAGTAGTTGTGAAAAGGATGTTTTGTTTTGCAGTACCCTGACTTGAAGCCTCCAGCTTCTACGACACCATCTCATTCCAATCTCATATTATTGGACTTTGTTTATGCTCTTGATCTCTTGACAGTTGCAAGCTTTTAACTAATATATCAAATAGATTATTTACAGTGAACAAGTAAGATTAGCATCATAATTCAAATTAGAAAAGTGGTTAAAACTCACATCTGTGGTTTATTTTCAAGTAATCGTGTTGCATCAATGATCAAACTATTGGTTATCGATCGAAGATGATTAAAAAAAGAAGAAGATAATTCTGATCTTGAATCAGATAAGAAGAAATAAAAGAGAGTAGTAAATTGAAGTAGTTTGAGTAAAGTTATGAATATGCCCAAAATAACAATTACAAATGTATAACAAAACAAATTTCCACCTATACCATACATACCCACAACCTCGGGTTCATTGCCCACAAGGCAGTTCAAAGCCCTCTCAAAAAATGTTTCCCGACCAACAATAGCGAGTCTCGAACTAAAAGGCCTCTCCTTTTTTGTAGCCCCGTCCTCATTATTATATGTTTCTTGAATCTTCAAGAAAAAAACAAAGAAAGTTATGCACTAGAGCTTATTGTTGATGTACAAAGAAATTCTTGATAATCCCATCTTCGAAATTTTGTGATAACTCCATAAAGATGGAGTATGAATCAATTATAAATTGCAATGTTAAAAATTATTGATTTGCAATGTAAAAAAAATATTGATTAGCGATTTAATACCAAAATTTAATATATATCTAATAAATCAATATTTTAAAAAATAATAAAATGCTAAAAATACTAAATAAATTATTAAATAAAAGATTAAGAAAAACATTGAGTAAAAGATTAAGAAAAGCATAAGCCCAAACAAAATTAATCTTTTTAGTATTAGTATCCTATAAGTTATCATATTTACTATAATATTTGTAATTTCTATTTAAATTTGGCAAAATACAGAAAATATGTTAACGATTAATCTACAAATAAATCATTACTATTTTATTTAAATTATTACTTACAATTCAAAAGATTTGAAACAAACATATTTAAAAAAATAGGAAACAAACAACTCTGCAATGTAAAAACAAAATTGCATTAAAGAAATAATTCTACAATGTAGAAACAACTCTACAATGGATAAAACTCAAACTTAGAATTTTTTTAACTAAGTACACAAATATGTGGAAATAGAGAAACAACTCTGCAATGTAGAAACAAATCTGCAATGGAGAAACAACTCTGCAGTAGAGAAACAACTCTGCAATGAAAAACATCGGTCAAACTATTCTGTTTACCAAGCAAAAAATCTGCAAGATTGTATTGCATATTTTTAAAAATCTGCGGTCAAAGGATTTTGAAAAATTTGTGGCAAAAACATTTGCGGTAACCTGAGGGTCAGATGAGTAAGGAAAAAATATGCGTTAACATGTGAAACAAATCTGCGGCCATTGAAGATTAATATTACATATCTGAGTCAAAAAACAAAGGGGTTAATCTGCCAATTTCGGAAACTCATAACTCTGCGGTGACAACAAACAAATATGCAGTCAAAAAAATAAATTTGAAGTCACAAAGATATCTACAGTCACAGAGATATATGCAATATCAAGATAACTCTGCGACAAAAAATCGGCAAAAGAAAAAAAAATTGCGGTAACGTCGAAATTTCGGCGATGACGTAGACGTTTGGAAAAAATATGCGGCCAAATAGACAACCAAATCTGCGAGAAAAATCGGCGATACAAAAAATCTGCAATGCAAAACAAATCTGCAAGAACAAATATGCGAAAACAAATTTGCAGCACAAACAAATCTGCATTACTAAATTTTGCATATTTTTTTTTGCTCCAGATTACGCGGTGGCATTATCGTAATACTAGACAACTTTTTTCTCTCTCATCTAATTAATTTTTTCCCAGGTTTTTTGTTTGTTCATGACCGAGGGGTAAAATCGGGTTTAGCGAAAATTGGGTTATCTCCAGTAATTAAAAAAATATGGGGTTATGTCAGCAGTTAATTGAAATATGTAGATCAAGTAAGTAATTCTGCCAATATAATATTATGTGAATAATTGAACACCGAAAATCAATCACCTTTTAGATTACCAAAAACGATTCGATTAGATTTGTTTTGTTCAACCAAATATCCAATCGAATATTTTACTAATATAGAATTCAATGTAACTATAAAATCTAACCATTCCTAAATATATGGAATCATAATAACTATATAAAACCGACCGACCAACAACTTTCTATAATAATAATAGAGTGAATCTTTTGTAAATAATATTTTGTTATGTATTGTTTTGTGTATTATTTTGATCTGATATGGATTATTTAAAAAATATAATACTTCTATAATAATATTTAAACTTGTTTTTTTATTAAATAAACATATCTTATTCATAACAAACTTACAATAAACATTAGTTTAAAAAATCAACACCACATTCTCTATAGTTAACATCATAAAGATTGGTGTGACTAAATTCATAATCAACTTCAGTCTTCTGCACTTGGAGATTGGTCAATTATGTTTCGGGATTGAAGTTAGGATCTCTTTGGATCCTTTGCGAAATAGATATCACAGAATCTATTCTGTTTTTCCTAACTTCGACTTCATGTCGATCCTCCATCGTTTCTGACTGAATTTTCATCATCTTCATGATATTTTTGTACTTTCTCCGTGTTGACATACATGCAATCTTTGAAGGATCTTCTTCTATGTCGGCATATTGTTCAAACTTTATCCTTGAGTCCATTATAGAAAAACCAACTTGAAGTTTTCTTTCAAAAAACAATTTTTGGTGTTGTTTAAGTTCTAGGTTTTTAACAATGATAATGAAGCGATATGCTATATATAAGGGTCGATAATCAGTTTTTAATATATTAGTATATGTATATGCTTCATTTCATATGCACCTGTCAAACATCACATTAATATATTTTGGAAAATGTAATATGTCGTTTCGATATACAGGTAAACTCGGCGTAAATAAATAATTTAATCTTTTAAAACATTAATAATATTAATAAATAAGTTAAGCTATGTATTCTGTAAATCGTCCTATTTTATTAGATTAACATTTTTTTTATTAACAATAATGTGTTAACAATAAAATATATGATATTTGTTAAATTAACATTTGTTTGTCAAAGAAGGGAAGCGTTCCATCGTAGATATAGAGCTCTGTTTTTCTCTGTTTTGAGAGAGAAAAACTCACATCGTTCTTTGTTTCTAATTGCTAAAGATAAATTAATAACACAAGGATATAATGTAAATGTTTGTAGTTTTGTTTCTGATTCTGCTTTAGCATTTTTATCAATAAAGGATGAAAAAGTATTCGTATCAAAATCTAATAGAGTTTTATTTAATAGAGTTTCGATCTTATCTTCTAAGTTTTTTTTATTAATGGATAATCATATTATTGAACAATATAATTAAATAAGGTTAAAATTGACATTGTAACTTTTTTCCTTAAAACGGTTAACCGGTTAAAAATCTATTAATTTGATACGGAAAAAGTAGATAAAACACATGTGCCATGCGCGACAGGGAGCAATTTGAAGAGACCTCATAATCATAATTAATAATTATAATTTATGATATATGTTTATAATTGATGTTTATAGAAATTTTATAGGAATATACATTACATACATAAATAAAATTATACAAAATACTAAAACAAGTGTACTTATATATACGCAATATATTTGAATCAACTGTTTTATATTAAGAGGAATATGTTGATGTTTAGAAGATTATCTTGTAAACAAAGTTTGGAAGATAAACAAATTCAAAAGAATCAAACAGTGATGAATTTGTTCAAGGGGATTTCAATTATTCTTCACTCCTTTTTTCAATGAGCAATGGTTCTTAATAAATAGGCAAGGCACATGAGCCCAGGGTTTTCAAAATATACCCTAAAAACATATAGTTTTAAAAGCAGAAAAACATCATGAAGTTTAAATAAAAATAGACAAGCGTTGGCTTATGAATAAAAACAACTTGGAGTGTTGATTAAACACTTAGCCAAAATAACAACACAAGTAGCTTCGACGTAGTGGATTATCTTGTCTCGTTAAAACTTTAGTGATATGAAAACTCAGTGGGACAAAACCTTCTTGACTAAGGACAAAAGAGTACATAGACCACTTAGCTACTTAGTAATTGTTATCTGATTCCTCCTCTTTAACATGGATGAACACGTTAAACGTGTCCATTGTACCTTGATGATCACTTCTATCCATGTTGATCATCGCTTGAGTCTGCTTAGCTAACTCCTTAGCTCTCGACCGTGTAATCCTTCCTTCAGGCTCTTGTGCTTCTTCATTTGAGCTAGTCGCCATCATATCATAGATGCTCTAAAATACACCTCATGACTTCACATCAAATAGTTGTTGACATTAGCCATGTTAATAGCAACAAGATTTTGATTGTTCAGAAGAATTATGTCTATAATTGTGGGGAGAAATGTGTTTTCTGAAAAAAATATAATGGTGACTGACCGTTTTTGAGTGTCAATTGTTGCTGGAAATGTTTTTATTTTAGGTATTATGGATCAAAGGCTATCATACCATATATATGAAAAGATGAAGAAATTCACATATTGTAAGAGATTCATGTATATAAGATATATAAGCTACAAAACTACATTGGATCATTACAATTGACGCTAGTGTCCTTTACTTATACGAATCTTTCTTTATTACCCAACTCTCCGCATAAGCATATCTTTATAGGCCCAATCCCCTACAAAAGAAACGAAGTTTATTAACGCATATAAAGAGTAGTTTTTTTTTTTTTTTTTCGTCAAAAGAATTCATTAGTAAAACAGAGTATGGTAGTTACATTACACAATCCTTGTTCATAAAATCAACTAGAAAATCAGGACAATGTTGAAAGAATAAGAAATCATTAGGTAACAGTCTGGCATGATAGGCCAAAGCATCGGCACACTGGTTCGCTGTACGCCGTACATACGCAAAGCTGATGAATTCAAATCTTGGGATCCATTGACGTATTTCATCTAGGATAAACTGTGTACGTAAATTTGGAGTTGCAGACTGTAAATCCCGGATCATATTAATATTGTCACTTTCGAACTGGACGCGACGGTACCCAAGTGACCAAACACACTGGATGCCCCAAAGAAGAGCGTTAGCTTCCGCTTCCTCGATACTCGAACGGCCTTCAAATTTACCCATGCCACCGCAGAGTATCTGGTGATGAGGATCTCGGAGTAACCAACCCATACCAGACGGCGAATGATCACTAATCAAACTAACATCAACATTACACTTAGCATTCGACAAAGCAGGTGGCTGCCATCTAGCAAGGACAGAGGCCGTATCAGAGGGAGCTATAGGTGGGCAAACTAAAAGCCACTCAGTTGTGGACGCATAGGCACGAGAAATTAGTTGGTCAATCGAAGTAGATTGGCGTTCAAAGATCAATAGATTCCTCGCAGTCCAGAGCCGCCATAAAAGTTGGAAGGGGAGCACGTTCGCAGATGAGAAGTCCAGTGCTAAGCGTTGGAGTAGAAAATGGACAAAGTCCTGGATAGTATGGTTAGGTGGCAAAACAAAAGATGAATGAATACCTACCTTGCGCCAGAGTGATTGCGCGAAAGGACAATGGAGAAATAGATGGTTATCAGACTCCTCAATATTACCACAGCGGGGGCAAAAAGACGAAACCGGAATATGACGACGAGTAAGGTTAGCACCAGTAGCCAAAGAATGAGTGCAAAGCCGCCATAAAAAGTGATGAAACTTCGGTTGTAACCGAGAATGCCAAATGGAAGATGATAAATCCGGGGCAATGGGTATAGGCTGGACAGGATTATGGGATTGGGAAAGCGATAAAGCAACACGATAGCCGGATTTGACAGTGTACAAACCATCTCTAGTGAAACGCCAGTAAAGAGAATCAGGAGACGGATGGTGAGGCAGATAAATCTGGCGAATTAGATGATGATCATGGGGAGCAATATAAGTGGATAGGGCAGTCGAGTTCCATTGAAGCCTCCCGGGATTGATGAGTAGATCTTTGACACATAAATCGTGGGTGATCGGAACTAATAACTCCGGCGGACGTGAGGGCAGACATGGAAGCCAAGTTGGGTCACGGACAGGTGTTGTAGCTCCATCACCAATGCGAGTATGCAAACCAGTCTTCAACAATTGGGTACCAAACAGTAAAGATCGCCAACCATAAGAGGAAGTAGTAGAGACAAGGGCAGTGAAAAGGGAGCCACGCCGAAAATAACGGTGAGCAAGGACTCGATGAACCAAGCTATCAGGACGGGAGTGAATCTTCCATGCCTGATTAGCAAGTAGGGCTTGGTTAAAACAGTGCAGATCACGAAACCCCATATCGCCAAAATCCTTAGACAGGCAGAGGCGTTG
Organism: Iberis pinnata; assembly: GCA_900406425.1. NCBI lineage: Eukaryota > Viridiplantae > Streptophyta > Magnoliopsida > Brassicales > Brassicaceae > Iberis > Iberis pinnata. The sequence continues at coordinate 6,896 of OVBE01013429.1, forward strand.
CCAAGAAAACCACGACATACGTCGTTTATTAGTCGATCCCCACCAAAAACGAGACAAGATAGAGTTAATATCGGAACAAAGTGTGGAAGGCAATTCAAAGCAATTCATGGAATAGATAGGCATTGCAAGGGCAATACTCTTGATCAAAGTCTCCTTTCCCGCAGTGGATAAAAAACGAGTTTGCCACGAATTGATCCTCTGATGAACCTTGGAAAGTATAGACTGGAACAAATCGCGTTTCTTCCGATGAAACTGCTCAGGAAGACCCAAATACTTCCCCCCGCCACCGATGTTACTTATACCGAGACGAGAACTAATCGACAGACGCGTATGCGGGTAGACCTTAGAACCAAAGGTTATAGTTGATTTCTGCAGATTGATGAGCTGTCCAGAAATATGTTCATAATCATGAAAAATACGGAGGAGGGAGGAACAATTCCTGATGTCAGCCTTGAGAAAAAATAACGAGTCATCCGCAAAGAGCAAATGTGAGATAGGGGGTCCACCATGGCTAATGCGAAGACTTTGAATGAGGCGCGAATCTTGAGCATCGTTGATGAGGGTACTAAGAACATCACTGGAGAGGATAAATAAATAGGGAGAAAGAGGATCCCCCTGTCTCAGACCACGAGAAGGGAAAAATTGGTGATAAGGGCTGCCATTGATAAGAACGGAATAGGACACAGATTGAACACAACTCATTATCCATTTAATCCAGAGTGGAGCAAATCCCTTGCGTTCCATGACCGATCGAAGAAAATCCCATTCTAGACGATCATACGCTTTACTAACATCGGTTTTGACGGCCATAAACTCATTCGCACATTTGCGTTGCGATTTAAGGGCATGAAAGGCTTCATGGGCAAGAAAGACGTTGTCGGTAATGAAACGGCCAGGAGTATAGGCAGCCTGATGTTCGGAAACAAGAGTTGACATTAGTGGTTTCAGCCGTTTGACAAGAATCTTGGAAACGATCTTATAAGAGACGTTGCAAAGACTAATAGGCCGAAAATCTTTCATTGTGACGGGGCTGTCAATCTTAGGAATGAGGCATATATTCGTGTGATTAACGCCCTGTGAGAAGGTACCTGTGTCGAAAAATTGGGTCACCTCAGCGATCACCGAGGGTTTAATGATGTCCCAATATTGTTGGAAAAAAAGCGCCGTAAAGCCATCAGGGCCCGGAGCTTTGGTAGCACCAATATCACAGATCGCCTGATAGATTTCAACCTCCGAAACAGGGACTGTTAACTGATGATTCATAGGTGCAGTGACGACTGGTTTGATTTTGTCAAGGATGGCCACGTTGCGGCATGGCGATGTTGACCGAAAGAGATCAATGAAATAGTTCTTAGCAAGATGCGAAATAGCATAATTGCCGCGAACAATGTCGCCAGATTCAGACTGGAGAAGAGATATGGTATTCGGGACCGCCGAGATTTGGTCGCCGCGTGAAAAAATCGTGTATTGCGGTCACCGCATTGGAGCCAAGAGTTACGGGATTTTTGCTTCCAAAAATTTTCATTACGCCGATATTCAGTAGCTAACTGAGAACGCAAATGACATAGATCAGAGGTAGATAAAGACCCCGAGGACTGCCCAGCATCAATACGCTTACGCAATTCACAGATATTCGCAGAGGCATTCAAACGTTGGCTAGACTTCCAACTAGATATAGCACGCCTACAGGTAGCGAGATGAAGTGGGAGGGAGTCTCCTGGTTGTATAGATGGCCAAGATTGAGCAATCAGTGTGCGAAATTGTGAGTTATCACAAAACCGCGGGTCAAAACGAAAACAGGTCCGATGCGGTTGAGTTGTAGGAGTTAAATCAATGATGCCCGGTCTATGATCCGACTCAACCATGTCTAAGAAACGAGTATGCGCAGTGGGAAACATGGAACGCCACTCCCGGTTTGCCATAGCACGATCAAGGAAGCATTGCACGGTATAAGAACGCCGGCGACCCGACCACGTCATATTGTTGCCCTCATACGGTAAATCGGAGAGCGCACATACATTTGTCATTAACCGAAAATCGGCTAAGGATGCCAAAGTGCGTGGCCTACCTCCTACTTTTTCGTGTGGATGTAGAACTTCGTTAAAATCGCCGCAAAGCAACCAAGGGCCTGATCTTGAAGCATGGAGACGTTGGAGATGTTCCCAAAGTATATGTCTTTCCTCTCTAATCGGATGACCATAGATAAAAGAAGCATAATAAGCCAACCCATCTTTATTAATATGACAATCAATGAGTCTTGGAGAGGTTACATTGCAAACAATAGAAACAGTGGATTTCCACATTAAAGCCAACCCCCCACTAAGGCCTAGAGGTGATACACATTTAGTATAATCATAACCCAATTGTACAGCAAGATCACGGACTAAGTTATCACTATTCTTAGTCTCAACAAGAAAGAAAATAGCCGGAGAGTAGTGAAGATAGATCTCCTTTAGGCGTCGAATTGCCGAGTTTCCTTTCAATCCTCGACAATTCCAAAAAGCTATTCTCATGGTAAACGTGGTGGATTCTGGCCCACCTCGCCATCACACCTTGATTCCGGAGTCTTAGTCCCCTCTTGGAATCCGTTTGAAGCACCTGGAACAGGAAGAAAACACCAAACCTTGCTGTCAACAACATCTGCGCGATGACGCTTGATAATGCTCGTTTGCTGGAAGTCTTCAGCAGTGGATATGCGGCGGACTTCACTTAAAAGTGTCGCATGATGTTGCGTTGGAGATGAGTCCGAATCTGCCTTGCGTTTTTTGCCAGCGGATGGCGGACAATCAGGAGATGAAGGTTTGGTAGCAGCAATTGACGGGAATCCAGGGGCGTGATCAGGACCAGGGAGGGACCGATCACCCGATTCGTCATCGTCTGCATCATCATCACTACCCGGATCAGAAGGCGAGACTGGGGGTGAATTATTACCTGTAGTACAGATGGTTGCATCGTGGCTAAGGAGACCACAAGAGAAACAAAAGTTTCTGAGTTTTTCATACTGGAGTTTCAACGTGACAATGGTGTCACCAAACTTGAATTGACGCTGAAACCGCAAAGGAGACGTCACCGGCCAGAGCAAGCGAACGCGAACGTAGTTGACAAGATGTCGACCATCACCAGCATAGTCTGTTTCAATAAACGGGCCGAGCTTCATACCAATAGCCACGACCATATCGTCAGAGAGGAATTGGATTGGAATCCAACGGATTTGTACCCAAAAGGGAATGTATTGCAAGTCTTCCTCAGACATATTCGGTGACCAACGTTGGAGGATAACCATCCAGTCATTGAACGACCAAGGACCGCGGCGCAGAACAGAGAGCATAGATTCTTCACTTGGGAATATGAATTGGAGAGTTTTATCTTCGAGAATTCGCCCGGAAACCGTATCACCCGTGCCCCATAAGCGGGGTAAAGCAGCAAGCATGGCCCGAATGTTCTGTTTTGCCGGATTAACCAGTTTAGCAATGAGGCTAAATTGATTCAGTAGGGTAGCGGCCTGACAGATTTCAGGGGAGAGGGACACGATATCATCATCGAGGCCCAAGGTGAAGTCTTGAATGCGAGATCTGATGCGATCAGACATGGTATCGGTGAATAAGTGAGCGATGGAGAAAAAGAAAGGGGAGAAGAATCGCAGCAAGGAAAGAAAGTGGGTATATATACATAGTGAATCGGTGAGTGAGAGGAGAGAAATAACCGTCAATGGAACTGCCGTTAACTGTAAACGGAGAAAGCAACGGCATAACCGTCGACGGTTAGCCGGAAAATCAAGGAAGAGGTGCGAGAATCGCATGAGAGAGAAGAGAGCAATCCAGAACGATGTTACAATTTTCTTTAGGACGATTATAAAGAGTAGTTATGGAAATATTTTTCTCTGTTATCGTTTTTTGCATTTTTTTCTTTTTTATATATTATGTAAACGAATGATTTTATAAAAATGCAATAAGAAAAATAAAAGGTAAAACATACTTGGCTTTATCACCAAACCAATGGTAGACAGATTTGGCGGTGGAGGAGACAGTTTCGACGGCAGGACCGGCATGTTCATTGAAGAAGTTGGTAACGTCCGTTGTAGCTGCATCTAGCCTCTGTCCGATCGTTGGTGCTTCCTCAGCCGAATTAATAGACACTAGCAACATCAACGACAACACCACAGCCACCTTCTTTTCCATATCTGGTCCGAGCAAAAAATGTAGATTCCTCTTCGCTACTTTTTTATTTTATAAATTTGTTTCTTAGATAAATTACTTGTGGGGGGAAAAACGTAAGAAAGTTACAACCCGTGAATCTATATATAACTTTAGTTTGTCTGATCATGTCTATATATAACTAGTCCAAATAATCATGGAAGGAGATAAACAAACTTAAGTTCAAACTTAAAACCTAGGGTGGTGATATCCATGATTGAGTAGAAGTTCCGTTTTTATTGGTTATGAACCAAAGATAGACTAAACATAATCATTTTTGTGGTTGAAAAACAATCGGCAGCAGCAAGAGAATATTACACGTAGACTTGAGAATAAACCATAATTTTGATGATTATATTGCATATGAGATAATTGATATATAGTAGTAATAGAAAGGCATACACATTAGAGAGACAAAGAACACAGCACAACATTACACATAGATTCCACTAACAAGGTTTTGGTGCAAGACCAGTACGGACCTTGGCCTTCAACATTTGATACCTCCATACAAACGAAAGAGACCCAAAGCCGAAATGCAAGAGATTAAAACCAATCCAATGGTAGCAAGCAAAGCAGTGGCAATTCCTTCACCTACTTGGTTACAGAACTTCCCATACATTGTGCATATATTCATCCATTGGAGATCTGGCTCACCTAGCTTTGCAAAGGCTGAAGACTGTGCCGCTGCTGCAATGCCCGCCACAGTCAAGTACGCTATAGCCTGCTTATACATTCATAACAAAGTTCACTTAATTACAATGCCATTTATACAAGCTTCAAGATATAGTTGTATCAATACAAAAGACAGACCAAATCAGTTTTATGTAGAGAGCTTTAAGTACTTTGTTTGCTCTATGGACCCTTATTACTTTTACATATGTAATTAAGACCAAATCAGGAAGATTCCAACCTAAACTACTCCGTTGTACCCTACTAGACAAGGAAACCTCATATCTCATATATCAAAGGTAGACTTTTCAAATCGTTCTTCGCTGACCCACAAAGAACAGAGACCAAATAGTCTAACCTGATCTCCGGAGAAAATGGCCCAAGCTAGAGGCTTACTGAGCAAAACACTTCCTTTCATCATACCCATCACGCAACGAACCGACTGCACCAAAGAATAAGCCGAGGCTATACCATTGACGACCACCAGAAACCTGAACTCAGATAAAGAAAACACTGTCACTAAAGATGCCAAATTTATACAATTTAGAAACGATTCATGAACTTACACAAGCGCCTTCATGTCTGTGTATTTAGCCTTTTTCTGAATAGTGAAAATCTTTTTAACTTCAGTGTCTGTAGCAATGAGAATCGCTGCAACGAGAGCGAGGCCACAAACCGAACACCTCAGAATCAACTCCGTCAGTCTAACTTTTCCATCGAACTGCTTCATTTCTGCTCCGGCGACGTCTACGGGACTGATTCCGACTCCTAAATAATTTTATCGTTATCAATAATCTTGATTATTTATATAAGAGAAAAAGGATTATTCAATAAATAAAAAAGAAAAAAGAAAAAAGAAGAAAGGGTTAAGACCATCTCCATTGGTAATACCCATATAGGTATCTAAAAATTTTGTTTATTATATTTTAATCAAATACACTTACTTAAGAACCCA
>OVBE01013430.1:444-12715 GCA_900406425.1 Iberis pinnata
TTTATCAAAGCTTTGTTTTTATAAGAATTATTACAAACCCACATTTTTATTAAGATAAAATGATATGAAATCTTGAAAATGAGAAATAATAATAAAATAAAACGAACAAAAATGTATAAAATATAGAAAAAGATTAACACAAAAAAATGATTCATGTATCGCGCGGGAAGAGAAACTAGTATATTAAAAGAAAAACATTTAAAATTTATATGACAACACCACATTTTTTTACAGTATTTAATATTTATTTATGAAGTTTATGTTGCAGCACCACATTTCTTACACTATATTTTATTTATTTAATTCATTTATTGTGATGTATTTATTATTCAATTAATGTCAATCATATTGTATAAGGTAACTTAAAATTTTACTGTTATGTTTCCTTTTTTTATATGTATATTTTTCTTTCATATTTCTTGTAATATATTTGTAAAAAAAAATTGAATAATCATATAATATTTATACATTAAAAATCTGCATTTTTTCTTGCATATGTCATCATTCAAATTTTGAAACATGAACATATATAACTCAATATGTTTAAAAAATAAAATAATATGAAAAATACATCATATACAAAAATAAGTAAGAAATAATAACCGTACTTTCAGAACAACAAAGTTTACAAATAATCAAATAAGTTTAAAATATAATTTATAAATATTTAATCCAAAATTACTCAGTTTCCACTTTCTTAGTTTAGTTGAGTAAAATAATTGAATACAATAGATATTTTGAAATAGAAAATTATAAATATAATATTTACAATATCAAATATTAAAACATCAAAATAGTTGAAATAGTTGATAAATTATTGAAATATTTAATTACACATGAACTAAAATTATTTTATTTTCTGAAAGTTAGAGTAATTTTTGATTTTAAGATTTTTAACATATCAAAAATAACATATATAAAATTATAATATTTAAAATATTTAATGTTATAATGTAGATTGAAATGTTAATAATGAATTAAATTTTATAAATATTTTATTTGATATTAACAATTTATTGAAAAAATAATTTTTGCATAGAACGAAACATCATCTAGCCTTTTATTAGTATCACAGAAACTAGAAATAAGAAACATAAAAACACACAAATTATGACGGATGGATGTGATTATCTAAGTCAAGATTAGTAAAGCTATACTTAACCTTTGGAAAATATTCTATTATAAGTTCCCCCTTAATCATTTTGGTCATTTTAAGAAACAATAAACAATAACAAGGAACAAAAAAAACGAAGAGCATGCAATTGTTTTTCGTTTTTTGTTGAAACAAACAAAAAAATTTATAAAAGAAGAAAGAAGTGAAAAAAATAAAGAGTTGATATAAAAATAGAAAAATTAAAATTGGAAAAATGGGTAATGACACGGTTAAAAGAAGAGGAAATGTTGTGATGAAGGCCATATTGTTAGGTCTGATCATAAGCATTGTGTGTGTAAATGGTACTCACATAAATTACAAAGAAGCCTTAACAAAATCCCTAATCTTCTTGGAAGCTCAAAGATCAGGCAAATTGCCTCCTAACAACAGGGTTCCATGGAGAGGAGATTCTGCTCTTGACGATGGAAAACTTGCAAATGTAAGTTTTGTGTTATATAATTTGATATATTTTGTGTTGGATAGATGATTAAAAACGCATACATAGGTGGATTTGTCTGGAGGGTACTATGACGCCGGAGACAATGTGAAGTATGGTCTTCCAATGGCATTTACAATCACAACATTGGCTTGGTCGACCATTTCTTATGAGAAAGAACTTCGTGCCGCAGGAGAACTCGAAAACGCCCGTGTCGCAATCCGTTGGGGCACAGATTATTTTCTTAAATGTGCTTCTCGCCAGAATCGCCTCTATGTTCAGGTCCAATCCAAATTGATACTTATTTTTGCACATGAATTAATAAAACACAAAACATTATTTAATATTATCTATTTTCCATAAAAATATCATTAACTACAACTAATTTAACCAATCAAAAATCATTTTGCAAAGTATGAATGTTTTATAGCTTTAAATTTTTGCATAAAAATGTAAAAAACGCTTAATAAGAAAGAAAAAAAATACCTAAAAATTCATCAGGTAGAATGTATTTAAGCAATTTAACCTAAATTCGTTTGACTTCCTAAGTTTAATGGATATGGACAAGTAGGTTGGTGATGCACACGCGGATCACAAATGTTGGTCGAGGCCCGAGAACATGCAGACGCCAAGAACGGTATTGCAGGTAAATGATAAGGATCCCGGGACAGAGATCGTGGCTGAGACTGCTGCTGCATTGGCCGCTTCCTCCATTGTTTTCCGCCAAGTTGACCACAAATATTCACGCCAGCTCCTTAACAAAGCGAAATTGGTATGCTTATTATGGAAACAATAAATGCATATGTATTTATATATCCATAGGAATAAATGAATAATCTCAAAAATTCAGCTTTTCAAGCTAGCCAAGAGCCACAAGGGTTCATACGATGGAGCATGCCCCTTCTATTGTTCTTGCTCTGGTTACAACGTAAAACCCATTTCTAACTTGTAAACAATTTTCTCTTCTTCAATTTGATATATTAATTAATTACTTAGGCACAAATTAATGTAAATTAGGACGAGTTGATATGGGCCGCAACATGGCTATACAAGGCAACGAGACAACATGTGTACCTTAGCTTCCTCAAATTTGAAGCCATAAGTGCTTACGTCGCTGAGTTTAGTTGGGATCTTAAGTACGCTGGTGCACAAGTCCTCATTGTCCAGGTATATATATATATCTTGGGTGTTATATAAATATATTGCTTTTGGTCGAAACTAATATTATTGTAATTGCAGATGATCAACGAAGGCATCCAAGGACTTCATCTATACAAACAACAGGCCGATAGTTTCATTTGCTCGAATCTCCCTGGCAGTCCGTACCACCAAGTCTTCAATACCCCAGGTCCTATCTTGGAAACACATTTCTATTTCTAGAATTTGAATTCACAAAATATTAATGTGATTATAATATAGGTGGCATGATTCACTTAAGAGATGGAGCCAACAGTCAATATGTCACCGCTACAGCTTTCTTGTTCTCAGCCTACGCGGATATTCTCCACAAACACAACCAAAAGATCACATGCGGAGCCAAACAGTTCGATTCAACACACCTAATGGCTTTCGCCAAAAAACAAGTACACTTCTCCATCTTTTTCCAAAAATACCACTCTAAATTATTCCAAAATATCATAATAAATATTTTTTTTCTTCCACAAATATAAAATTTGAATTTTAAGGATCTATAATTTAAATTTTCTGGTTTGAATTCAGTAATTAGATGGTTTAGTTTTGAAGGGGGTAAGATGTAGTTTTAAAGGGGTTAATGTTTGGTATTGGAGGTTTATGGTTTAAATTTGAAATTCAACAAAAGAAAAAAAAAAAAGAAAAAAAAAACACTTTTTGAAAATGCCTATATTTCTATTCATATTACATATAATATATGTATATATAATTATGTATACAAGTTTTGGGAAATGACTTGTAGTTCTCAAGCAACGTACGTACGATAGAAAACAATCTGACATTATGTGCACGTTTCAGATTGACTACATACTAGGGCATAATCCAAAAGGAAGATCGTACATGGTTGGGTTCGGACCAAACCCACCAAAGCAAGCCCACCACAGAGGAGCCTCAGTGCCAATGTCTGAGGCCAAAACGCCGCTAAGCTGCCCAATGAGCTTCGTGAATTGGTTCAACAAGAACCAGCCTAACCCTAACGAACTCACCGGAGCAATCTTAGGAGGGCCCGACCGTCACGACAACTTCCAAGATTTTCGGTGGACCTCCGTTTACACCGAGCCTTGCACTTACATAAACTCTATCGCCGTTGGTCTTCTAGCCAAGCTCGCTGCCACAGCTTAGAGCCATATATATATAGCACATTTTACTACACATGTGCCTGATCTATTTTTATTTATTTTATTTTATTTGTATAGCTTAGCATTTGGAATTATGTTTTCTCCATAATATAAATTTGCATTGGCATAATATAAGCCTAACGATTAGCAACAATAATTCAGTGAAAATGATTAATTGTGGGATTGTAAACTCATTTTGTTTCACGTAGATTGCTATATTTAAACTCTATTTTCTTGTTTTGTATCAAATGAGGCTTTGTTAAGTTCTATATAATTTATAACGTTCTCAATTATATTTTAAAACAAAAAACTTTATAGCGTTAATGAAAAATGTAACATTGACAACAAAAAAACTATATAAAGAGATTTATAATAAATAAATAAAAAGTTTGTAATAAGAAGAACCTTGGATGGCAAAAGAACAGTTTAAAGCGACACATTATTTTTATATTATTATATATATTATGTTCTAACGATGATATGAACTTTGGAAATAAAAAAGCGCACTCAAAAGTGACCAGAGGGACTGACATATTATTATTAGTCTGTAACTTTCGACGGAAACTTGACGGATATACAAACGGATACATAGTGACAGATATACTGACAAACATTTTCGTCACAAATTCGTCACATATTCGTCAGTAAATTTTCCCTGTACAAAGTAGTCGTCTCAAACCGTTGCCAACGGTTATATTTGAATTTATTGACGGACATATCCGTAAGTAATTCGTCACAAATAACGCCTATATAACCAGACCACTCCACTTTCATTCTTCACACACTCAACACATATATCTTAACAAATATGTCTACTCCTCCATATTTTCGATCATGGATAGTTGGCGAAAGAATGAATCCACATACAAAGCTTTTGAACGATGAATATGCATGTGGTGTTACTCGGGCACAACGCAATCATAAGTTAACATGCCCATGCTCTTTATGTCGAAATTCTCACAATACTATGATAGTTTTAGTATGGAATCACTTGTATGTGAATGGTTTTATGCCGAGTTATAAGATTGGGTATTTACATGGAGAACGACATGATATTCTTGCTAGTAGTAGCGGTAGCGAACCATTGGCCGATAGGATAGAGGAACCTATAACAAAATTATATTTTGGGGCACATACGGTTCAAATGGTTAATGACGTTTATAGAGAAAATATAGAGACGACTCAGGCTTCGTATAAAGAACCAAATTTAGAAGCACGACAGTTTTTTGATATGTTAGACGCAGCGATTCAACCATTATATAGTGGATGTAGAGGTGGTCATTCACCTTTATCATCTACTAGTAGGTAGATGGGTATAAAGACATATTATATTTTTTTGAGGATGCAGTTGACGTAATATCCAAGTTTGTGAGAGATATCCTGCCAGAGGATAACAATGCTCCAGGTTCATATTACGAGATACAAAAACCTGTGTCAGGGATTGGATTGTCGTATCAGGTTATAGACTTGTGCATTGACAATTGTATGATCTATTGGAGAAGTGACGACACCCGAACAAGTTGTCAATATTGTCGTAAACCAAGGTATAGAGATACAGGCGGTGGAGTTTCAGTGCCTTACAAGAGGACGTGGTATTTTCCACTAACAAATAGGTTGAAGAGGTTGTATTAGTCTTAGAGGACAGCTGCAGCAATGAGATGGAATGTTGAGCATATATTTGATGACAGATTACACTTCTTTCTGATGCCGAAGCTTGGTGTTATTTTCAGTCTACTTATCCAGATTTTGCATGCGAGACAAGAAATGTTTATCTCAGATTAAGTAATATCGATTCAACCCATTCGGGAAGCACAATAGAAAGTATTCTTTGTAGTCGATAATCGTGACACCTTACAATTATCCGCCATCTTTTTGTATGAACCGAGAGTTTCTATTTCTCTTGGTTCTTGTACCAGGGCCAGAACATCCGAAATGAGCGCTTGACGTATTTTTCCAACCACTGATATATGAGTTGAAGACATTATGGAATCATAGGGAAGAGGTGTATGACATGTCTTTGCAACAAAATTTTAAGATGCGTGCGGTTCTTATATGGACTATGGGCGATTTCCCAGCGTATGGCATGTTATCAAGATGGAAAACTCACGGGAAATTAGCATGTCCATATTGTAACGATAACACCAACTCATTCCGGCTGACGAATGGAAAGAACACATGTTGTTTTGATTATCATCGGAGTTTTTTGCCCCCGAATCATCCATATCATCGATCTACTATGTTATTCACGAAGAAGAGATGTGGTGAAGGTCCACCTCCTGAGTTTTATGGCATAGATCTATTAAGACAAATACAAGATTTTGGTGGTTGAAATGACAAATGTTGCTAATTTTGGTGGGAATGGACATGTCAATGTTGAGTTTGCAGGGGAACATCATAACTGGCACAAGAAAAGCATATTCTTGGATTTGCCTTACTAGAAAGACCATTTGTTGAGGCATAACCTATATGTGATGCATGTCGAAAAGAATTTCTTTGACAACATAATGAACACAGTGTTAAATGTCCAAGGGAACACCAAAGACAATTTGAAATCCATATTAGACTTGCCGGACATTTTTTCTCGTCCTGAGCTTCACATCACGGAAGATGGAAGTTGTCCAATTTTGGCATTTATATTACCTAAGGATGCAAAGGCTGAGTTCTTTGACTGGATTATTCATATGGTCAAATTCCCCGATGGGCATATTTTTAATATGAGGAACTGTGTTGATATCAGAGAAATAAAATTCATTGGAATGAAGAGCCACGATTGTCATGTAGTGATGCAACAACGCCTTCTTCCATTTGCATTTGACAATCTCCTTCCAAAAGATGTTCACGAAGCCATTGCGGGTATTAATTTAGTAGTATATGTACAATTTACTTTAATGTTTTAATCATTGATTACTTATATAGTTTATTTGCCTTTACAGCGGTTGGGGCTTTCTTTCGTGATTTTAGCAGCAGGACACTTACCATTGATGTTATTTCGACATTACAAGCAAATATACCAATGATCCTTTGTGACTTGGAGAAGATTTTCCCACCATCATTCTTCGACATCATGGAACATCTCATGATTCACCTTTCACATGAAGCATCACTTGGTGGACCAGTTCAATATCGGTGGATGTACCCCCTTTGAAAGGTACATGTTCCACTTGAAGAAAATGGTGAAATATCTAAGTAGAGTCAAGGTTCTATTGTGGCACAGAGTATCAATGAAGAAGCTGAAAATTTTGTAAAAATATTACTTTCCAAGAGATGTTCCGACAAAAAGTTGTAGAACAAGTCGATATGACGACGGTGGAGAAATCCCATATACCTGGATTATGTTCCAAGTATGTTTCGACAAATTGGACGACTTAGGGGGAAGGATAAGAGTCGTTGACTTACATATGATGGGTGGAAGCATTTACATTTGTATAACCTCAATAATTATGAGGATATGTTCGAATATGAAAGGCAAAAGTTCAATCTGTTAAACATCTTAAACTTTTTATTATACATATAGTTTATATAATTTGTGTTTACTTAAAACTTTGTAGGTTATATAAGGCAATTGTCTGTGGTTATTTCCCAAATAAATCTGAAGACAAAGTATACTCTAAAACAAGAAGAGTTCATTTAGTGGCGGAAATATTATGTAAGTGATTGATTTAATACAATAAGAAATAATATTTTTTTGCAAAATTCTAACTTTTAATATATATGTATATATAGGTTCGAGAGGAAACATCTAACGGTCGAAAATTTCCAACTTGGTTGGTAGATATTGCAAGAGGGCCAAAAAACATTGCTACGTCATACCCGAGGTATTGCATGGGGGATTCGCTTTTAAGGTTAACGCCTTAGATAGAGGTAGGACAACCTTAGATCATGGTATATTGGCGTCTTCTGGAGATGTTATGTACTACGGCATTCTTCGAGAGATATTAAAGGTCCGATACCCAGAGATGTAGAACTTGAGATGTGTTGTCTTCATGTGTGATTGGTATGATCCAACTGATGGTAGAGGTGTCAGAATAGACAACTTTGGCGTAGCTACGATCAATTCGCGCAAGAAACTTGAAAAATATGATTCGTTCATTCTCGCCACACAAGCGAATCAAGTATAATCTTGGTATTTACTGAATTTAAATAAATATTATATTATATTTGTTTAACACACACACACATATATATATATATATATATATTTAGGAATTTTGCAAGTCTCTTACATTACGTACCCATGCATTAGAAATAGGAGCGATCATTGGGTAACGGTGACGCAAGTAAATCCTTGACATATGTTAGAAGGCGTTTTTGAGCGTGAACCACTACAACAATTGGGAAATGGTTCTTTAGCTGGGATTCAGCCTTCTCTGGACGTCAATCGTGTGGTGGATTTCACAATGTTTGGTGATTTGAACGTCAATATATATGACGTAGACGATGAGTCTGGTGATGAATTTGAAGATGATGTGGATTCTTATCCATCAAATTATTCATCATCTTCCGAGTAGATCGTTATATTTTTTTAATATTTATGAACAATTTCAAATATATTCATTCTATGTATATTAATAGAAAATTATAAACATTTTCATAATATAGAACATAACCATATGGTTATGTAGACATTTAAAAAAAAAATTCAAATTAATAGAAAAGTACCAAAAAATAGTACCAACAAATGCCCCTATATTCTACTTAAATTAAAAAAGTGCATTTCTGAGTTGTCAATTGTATACAATTACTAACACTTTATGGTCATAAATTCCAAATCATTCCTCCAAAATTAGTAATACTAATCATTTAAATCAAATCTCTAAACCCTAAATGAATCTCTAAATCATATATTGAACATATTGGCGGATTACTGATAGATTTATGGTTATCCATCAGTAATCCGTCAATAACCTCAAATTTTTGGCGCATTTTAGATTCCCAAAAAATTGGAAACATGCGAAAATTCTATTTTTTTGACAGATTACTGACGGATATGTCTGTCAGTAAGTCCGATATAAAAGCAAAAAACAGACTTCTTATTCCCCATTTCTTCTCAAAATCAAAACCCTAAACCTCAGCAATTTGGAGCTCAAACCGGCGATTTCAATCTTTTCAACCCATTCCCAATCGTTCATATGGCTAATCAAAAGTTAGTTTAGCACAACATGACATATCTTCTATCTTGGAGAAAGTCCAATTACATGGTGTTCACAGAAACATGACATTGTTGTATTACCTTCTTGTGAAGAAGAGTTTATGACTGGGACAGAAGTTGCAAAACAAGCAATTTGGCTTCAGAAATTGCTTGGTGAGATCACAGGAAAATCAGAAGAAAAGGTTATGATTTACATCGACCACAAATTAGCAATAGCATTAAAGAAAAAATCATGTGTTTCATGGTAGAAGCAAGCCCACTCATAGAAGGTACCATTTCATAAGAGAGTGTGTTGAAAAAGAGCAAATTAAAGTGGAGCACGTCCCTGGAAGTGAATGAAAGGCATACATACTTACAAAGGCTTTGGGAAAAGTCCGATTTAAAGAAATGAGAGAGCTAATCGGATTGCAATTTCTGAAAAAAGAGAGTTTCAAACTTAAGGAGAAGATTGTTGAACTAAGCTTAAATGACAAACANAATACTTACAAAGGCTTTGGGAAAAGTCCGATTTAAAGAAATGAGAGAGCTAATCGGATTGCAATTTCTGGAAAAAGAGAGTTTCAAACTTAAGGAGAAGATTGTTGAACTAAGCTTAAATGACAAACAATTCTGAAGAGACTAATAAAAGGAAAAACATGTTTAGGAGATATCTAAACATGTTAAGATAAATTAGAAAAAGGAAGTTATCCTATTAGAGAATAGGAAATTTATGTGAACTCTTTTCTGTATAAAAATATGTCAATGTGTGACACAACTTAAGAGATTTTGAGAGAAAAAGAGCTTTAATTTTGAGGGTTTTTTTTGTTCACAATTGAGGTATTTTCTAAAGCTAATAAAGTGAGACATACTTTACAAATCTTGAGTCTTATCGTAATATAGATTCCATACGCGACTCCAACTAGATTTTCAACGAAGAGTTAGGAATAACTAATGTCTCTTTCTTTAAGGGTATAATGGGCTTGTTCCATTGCTACTATGAAGGCAATCAGGTAATGCTTTGAGTTATTGTTTCTTTTAAACATTACAAATATGTTAGGGTAGTATGTTTGATTAATTAGTTCTTCAGTAATCTTTTGTGTAAGAAAGTGTTCACTATGTTTCTTCAAGTACACGTTCTGTTTCGAGAGCCACACTTGCTGCTCTATGAATAAGGGAGCACATATCACATATCCAAGGCCGATTCAAAAATATTATGGACCTATGGGCAAAACATAATGTTTGGGTCTCTTACATTTTAATTTATACAAAAAATTAAGTAATTCAATACTAAAATTTTATGTATTAGATTTCAATCATAAAATTTGTTATGAAATCTTAAAATATATGTATATATTAAAAAAATTATCAAATTTTTAAAAAATTTTATAAAAATTTGGATCTCCAAATCAATAGAACACGGGTCGGAAACCCGGAATGATCGCACTCTCCGTCCTCCTATATGAGCCGCTACATATCTAGGACCTTAGGTTGTCAATTTCGCTATTATGGGCAAGAGTTTATGCATCAATGGTGAAACTTGTGTTTGAGTGCGGTAGTTCAATATTAAAGCCCATTCATGTATGTTGTACCATGATTTATGGGTCATGGTAGTTGTACCGAAGAGAAATTAATTACCTTCTTTTCTCCTTACGATGTGTTAGCTCGTTCCATCATGTTAGTGATCGCCTTGAATCTCCATTAGAATTTCTTTGACTCAGCTTGGAATCGACTAGCTTCGATGATTTGGTCATTTAGAAGATTGGGGACGTTTCTAAATTCTAATTGATGGTTGATGAGTTTATTGGTTCACAAATGTGATTTCAACTTGGTCAATTATTATCAGGTGGTACTTATCCCATTTTTGGGTGACGTCGTTGCTTTTAGCTTTATTGTTGATTTTAATGTGGATCAGTGGAGGTAATCTTTCAAGTTTCAACATATAGTCCCCATAAGTAGGCACCAAATATGCGGTGAACTCGGCTCAATCCTCATATATAGAGCTTGGTTTTTCTTTGTGACTTGGTAGGACTAGTTAAACCTTAATAAATGCAATTCAAACCATTATCGGAGTATGGGTCGAGTAGGCATAGGCATTCGGTTCTCTCGGATTTCAGATAGTTCGAATATAAGAATTTAGGATTTTCGGGTGTTTTTAAATTTTAGTTTGGGTTTAGTTCCTAAATTTTCGGATCGATTCAATTATGGTTAATGTTATTCAGATAATAAATTTTGATATCCATTCAAATAATCTATACTATTAATTTCGATGACAAATTGGAAAGAAACCTTTGTTTTGCATGGTATATTACGAAATATGCCATTATAAATTAATATTTTCATGAACAAACAAAAAAAAATGATTGAAGGGCATTTTTGGAAGAAAAATTTGAAGAAACACGCGGATCCAAGGGGTGGGTCGGGTATGACCCGAAATTTATTTGGAGGTCGAGTGTTCGATCCACCGATTTATAATTTTCTAATTTTTTGATCGAATTTTGTATATATTATTAGTTGTTTGCGTTTAAAATACCAATAATATGAATGAGTGCAGATGGTAAAAGCTTTCTCATCTTAACATGTGGTCTTGAGTTTGAACCACATGGGTGCACTCTTTTATAAAATTTTCAGATTTTATTGATTTTAATATTAAAAGATGTAACTACATAATATAATACATAGATTGATAAAAAGATTTTATAATATTATAAAGATGGATCAAGATGCATTATTTAAAAATTTTATGATTGTATGGATTTTAATTCAAATGATTTAAATATATTTTTAATAATACAAATTTTTAAAATTATAAATATAATAAAAATTAAAAGAAATATAATAATTCATAAAAATCATTTATAGTTTTTAATGCACTTAATTTTAAGAAGGTTATAATTAACCAATAAAATCATCTCGATTTAATCTAATATAAAAGAAATTAATATATTTATAAAAACATTAATCTCTTTAAAGGTTTAGAATATAATATAATCCATTGAATGAGATCATCATAAATTTTGGAATATAAATATTCCAAATATATAATATTAGAATACCTTATTTTGGTTTATTATGGAAATATTGCTTAATTAATAAAAAAATAAATTAAAAGCAAAAATATAGTACATATATATATATATATATATATTTGTTATACATATAATCTATTATTATATTAACATATTATAAAGTTTTTTTTATTAAAATAAAAATACCTTTTATTTTATTGAAATATTTTAAATTATTAA
>OVBE01013431.1:0-12715 GCA_900406425.1 Iberis pinnata
GAGTGTTGAGTGTTGAGTGTTGAGTGCTGAGTGCTGAGTCCATTCGACGTCAAGTGCCGTTTTTCTGAAATTTCTCAAATCCTTCCGAAAAACACCTGAAAGTCCTGAAAAACCTCCAAAATGCGTGCATATGCAAATTCTAATGCAAAAGTCCTAAAAANGAAATCAACTATAAATATGATGTATGCATGCTTTTAGACCTCAAAATCGATGCTAATTGATAAGTAAAAACCGTGAAAATTCAGATTCATCACCTGGAACAAAGATCAGCTGAAATTTATTACGACGGATTGATCAATCCCTAGACGGATCGATCGATCTATAATAACGTATTGAAAACTTCATGGGCATGGATCGATCGATCCATCGACGGATCGGCCGATCCATAGACGGATCGATCGATCTGTATGTCCGACCTAAATTTTCGAATTTTCCTGAAACATCTCTTAAACTCAAAACTAAAAATTAATAGATTAGTTAACTAATTAGGATTGAATCTAAACGAAAACCAAAGAAGAAAAATCAAATTAGTGGGTTGCCTCCCACTCAACGCTTTATTTAACGTCTATAGCTAGACCCACTTACCTTCTATGCTAAATCTAGTTCAGCTCCAATAGAGGCAATAGTTCTATCATCCTTTTCTGACATCTGCAGCTTCAACATCTTATTCATTGCTGCCTTCTTGAAATCCTTCCCTTTTTTTTAAGACCTTGAACAAAAGGAATCCTAACCTTAGAGAAAGGTTTTGGAAAACCTTTACTCTTCATTCTGTACTCAACCCATTCTTCACCCATTGACTTGGGAATCAAAGTCTTGTGAGTTTTCTTCCTGCCTTCTTTTAAACTTCCTTCACCTTTACCCTTGTCTTTTGAAGCTGGTTTTGGTGCACCCTTTTCTTTTCCTTGATCAGTCAGATCTAACTCAACATTCTCATCGATCTTCTGTAAGTTTATCTTCCCCTCTTCTTTATTCTTGGGGTAGAACCTTTGAGTGGAACTTGAGATTCATTGCTCATGACTTTAACATCAGAGTCTTCAGATTCGGTCTGAGAGGCTTGCTCTGCTTTTACCTCTTTGATCACAGTGATTCTTGATGTAGGTATGTATGATACTAAGGGATAGTAGTATGTTTTCTGGATGTTGGTGAGATAGATTCGCTTATGAGGAACATGCGATCCTTCAGAATTTCTATTCGTGTCAAAGACATGGAAATCAACAGGGACTATCCAATCTCCTACTTGCACCATAACATCATATACGAAACCACTAGAAGACACGACGAAATTGTTAGCCAATGAAAATGACATTCCCGAAGGTCTTATATCCCTAAGTCCAAGATTTTCAGCGACCATCTTTGACATGATGCTAATATTAGCACCAGTGCCACAAAACGATTCTTTGAACATGACTCCTTTAACCTTTACTGGAATCACGAATTCACTCGGGTCCTCTAACTTCTAAAGTCTTCTTAACGGAAGAAATTGCTGAGAAACATCATCATAGTACATGTGTTCCTCAGTAGGGACGTTAGGTCTGTTGGGGCATGAGGTCTGAATTTTTGCAAGTTGCTTTGAACCTGATGTAGGTTTTAGAGGTGGATCGATCGATCCCTCCTTGGATTGATCCATCTCTTGGTTCTTTGGAAATTGATTCGATGGATCAATAGATCATTTCTTTCAGAACTTATCGGACCGGATGGATCGATAAATCCCTCCTTGGCTCAATCGATCTAAACCCCTGCATCACTTTTCATATTCCGAAAATCTGCAGATTCTGCAGACTTTTCATCCTTTCCATCAGAACTTGAATTCATTGCCTTGATATATCCCTTGGGATTATCTTCAACCTTTCCTGGTAGCATACCGGCTTGTCTTTTAACTGCTTTGGAAGTTTGAGCCACATGTTCATCTAACTTCTTCACATGAGTAGACAATGATTCGAAATTGATGTTCAAATCGTTATACATACCATCCAACTTTGCATTAAGCTTCTTTTTAGACTGTTGTTGACTCTCTAAGATTTGCTTCAATATCACCTCCATCTTATTATCTTGCTGAACTTGAGGTTGAACTGTTTGTTGGAAACCGGGTTGATGGGTTTGTTAGATTCCACCCGATTTCTGAACAAATGTCTATCCAGATCTGTACAAAGGTATTATAAGGCGGATAAGATTGATTTTGAGGATTCGCAACATTAGTACTCCTCCATGACAAATTACCTTTGTTGTAACCTGGATTGTACCCTTGGTTGTATACTCTTTGTCCCTGGCTATTAATATAGCTAACCTCTTCAATGTTCTCAGATTCATCAACTTCAAATTTCTCAACATCTTCAGCTAAACTGACATGCTTCTCATTCTGTTTCTTGAGAAACTGAGTGAGAAGCTCATTTACGTCTGCTAGTCTAGAAGAATATGAATTAGATGATCGAGCCCTTCGATCATAGTCAGGATACTAGCAGCAAGATTATAGATTATCTTGTAAGCTTCATTCACGGGTTTAGTCATGGAATCGCCATTACTAGCTGTGTCTAGAGAGAGTTTGTATTTATGATCAATACCTCTATAGAAAGTATTCAAGAGGTTCAACTTAGAAAAACTCTGATGGGGACAATCATGCATGTACTCTTTGAACCTGTCCCATGCTTCATAGAAGGATTCCACCGGTCCTTGCTGAAATTGAGAGATCTTACTTCTCAAATTGTTGGTTCTGGTGGAGGTGTAAAAGTGGTTCAGAAAATTGGCTTTGCACTCATCCCAAGTTTCTATTGAGTTAGCAGGTAATGACTTAAGCCACCTCTGAGCTCTATCAGCTAAAGAATGATTGAAGATCTTACAATGCACGAAATCTTTAGAGGCTCCATTCAGCTAATTTTTGCTACAAATGTCTTCAAAACTATCAATGTGATCCATAGGATGCTCGGTAGACAAGCCATGAAACTGGTTTTGTCGTAGCAACTGGATCAGTTGAAATGGTAACTGGTAGTCTTGTCTCTAAGGTTGTGGAGGGTAGAGGGCATTCCTATTGACTAGGAAGGCTTGAGGGTTGTTGAAATCGCCAACAAGTACCCTGTTTTGGTGAGGTGGGTGATTTTGATTCAGTCCAGGTGGGACTTGTTTGCCATTTTCATCGCCTAGATTGGCGTTTTCAGCTTTTCAGTTTGCATCTCTTTCGAGATTTAACGGCGGCACTTTATTGTCATTACCTCCTTGTTGGTCTAGCGCCAACTGTCCTATCTTCTCCAAGCTTGGAGGGATTTGGGCATTCTGAACTAAGGGAATGATCGGATTCTGAATGATGTTATCAGCCATTGGTATGGATGAACTAGCGCTTCTTCTAGACTTCCGGTTTGAACATTCTAATCGTGCGAGTTCTTCGTTTGTGAGAATAAGCAGTTCAGGTTATTTGTCAGATCTCCTGGTCATGCACATTCAAAACAAAACAAGCAGAAAGAACGAGATTATTACTGAAAATAAAAGTCTTAGGCTAGACTCTAAGAAAAACTTAAAAGGCATTGTATTGGTCCCCGACAACAACGCCAAAAATCTGATAGGTTCAGGTTTTAATCTTAAATCTACACTGCAGATAACATATCCTCGTAGTATAGTTAAGGGTCGAATCCCACAGAGACCAGATAGTACGACTCTCATTTAAAAATTGATTCTAGCTAAGATAAGATAAAAGAGTGAATTTTCTCGAAATGATTGAAAAGTAAAGCGAAATTTAAAAGCGAATGTAAACCAATCAAATAAAACACTTGGCGATAGGGAAGTTCCACATGTATTCAGGTTTGATGGTCAGGTTGACAAGCAAGATTAACAATGAAAATAGTTCTCAACTTAAAAGACGAAAATAGACTAATCTCCTGCCGAAATATTAGACTCCTATGATATAATTTCTAGAATTAAAGACTAACCTTCTCCCAAAATCTTAGATCTATAAATCTAGTTAATTAAATCATACAATGATTACAGATTCGATATGTTCACAAGCATTCTAAGACAATACTCCCGCAAGAAAATATACTTATTCATCTAGACTAGGTAAAAATTAAATAAACCAAATCCCTTTGTATTTATTAACCTAAAATCATGAAGTAGGTGATCATGCTAATTCAAGCAATGATAACAAATCTAGACTAATAACCTAACAATTTAAATCCATTAAAGTTAAACCCTAACCATCAAAACCTGTTTTCCACGGGAAATCACTAAAACCAAACAAAGATACTACTCAGATATAGCCAAGCAATCAACAATCATCAATAGAGAAAGCATATTCAAAAAATAAGAATTTAATAAAAGTAATAAGAGAGTCCAAAATTTTTCTCCAAGATACAGGTGTCAGGATTCGTCTCTCTCAGAAAAGCTCTTAAAATAATGAATTTTGTTACGTGTTTCTTCTGTTTTATGTTATGTGTCTCTAAAATAAACCTAAACTTCTAACTTATATAGAGGTCAAAAAAGAATAAAACATAATAAGGAAAACCTATGATAAGTCTTGAGGACAAAAAGGTCTTTTTGGCATTCTTCAATAATTCTCGAGCACTCGGATCGATCGATCCAAAATTTCGTAAGTTTGGTAGTCTTCAGGATCGATCAATCCAAGTGTGGATCGGTCGATATACTTCCATCACATGCTGCACATGCTTGTTCTGCGAGACATCTTGACCAATCTTCAGTAAAATCGTCCTAACTATTGATTGCTTCAATGGATTGACCTAAAATCACTTTCATATGAAAGCTAACTCACGTGGCCAGTTTGAGTTAAAATCTCAGCCTATTCCATTCATAGTAACATCTCCAAATGTCGATCAACTTTTGACTCTTCTGCTGAACTCTGCTTCTGCATTCGTCAAATTGCATCCATTTTGTGCACAAAACCACCTTTTTGCTCCAGAATGTCCAAAATATCTGGAATCATGAAAATATACCAAAAACCAATAGAAAATACTCGAATGATGACAAATAGCAAGTATAAATACTCATTAAAAGGCATCAAAATCGAGTAATATCATCAACTATGGAATCAAAATTTATAGCTCTTAATAAAGCAGCTCAAGAAGCTGGATGGCTTCGAAATTTTTTGGAAGATATTCCCATGTGGGAAAAACCCGTGCTTGCATTACATGTACACTGTGATAGTCAATAAACTATCTCTCGGGCACAACGTATGTTATATAATGACAAATCTCGTCACATAAGACGACGACATAAGACCATTAGAAACTTGATCTCAACAGGAGTACTCACGATAGATTTTATCAAATCTGCCGATAACCTAGCTAAACCGTTCACTAAAGATTTGGCAAGAGATCAAGTAGAAAGATCATCCCGGGGAATGGGTTTAAAAGCCTATGACGAAAAAATAAGTTTGATGGTAACCCTACCTAACTGACTAGATATCCCAAGAAATAGGTTCAAGGGGAAAAAAACTTAAAACTAGATCTACCCAAACACTGTGAGACTAGTCTCTCTACCCAGTTCCCAACTTAAAAAGTTTGATGATGAAATAGTGTAATCTTGTTAGTGAAAAGGTTAAGCTTGGAGCTTTTAATGATTCCATAACTTTATGAGATGAGTATTACAAGATACTTTTGCAAAAGTTAATGGTAGATCACTTAAATGAGTGTGAATAAGTCCGATTCTAGGAGGGAGAAGGAAAGGCTATCTCTCCAAGTCACTCATGATACCAGGTTTGTACAGGGCCAAAATGAACACAATAGAGAACTTAGTTTATGTGAGAAAATGAAACTGTGTTATACATGTTGTCTAGGTTTACACNCGACATGTACTAACTATGACTTGTTCAAGGCAAATGTTACCAACTCAGATGCAGTGATTTTTCGTAATACTCTCGAAAAGTCCTCTGTCTACTTTCTTAGGGAATCTAGTCAATAATTTCTTTCGAATATCTAGAGTCATCATATTCTTAGGATTCTTTATATTCATGTGGGGATTGTTGGAACTCAAATTTTGAACAGTAATTTTTGTCTCTTTTCTGGCAAGTTTTCCGGCAAAGTCGTTGCCCAGAATCGCCGGATTATGATTGCATTGGATAAGTTGTAGTTTGAAATATAACTTTGAATATTCAAATGCAAAAATTGGAGTTAAATTGAATGAGAAAGATGAGGTCAAAGTGTGTCACTTGAACATACTAAAAGTTAACAAATTAACTAAAGTTAATTTTGTCCCACATTGTTTGGGAAAACAATTTTCAAGTGCTATATAAATAGCCTACTCATGTAGTGTTTACAAGTGAGTATAAAAGGGACACCATGCATGGTGAAAGTGAGAGAGGAGGACCACACGCGCGCGTGCTGCTGCCGCCGACTCGACTCGGCTCGGCTTGGCTCGACACGGCACGAGCGCGGGTCTCGGATCTTGGGTCAAATATCTCGGGTTGTTGGGGTCCAGCGTCTCTGGTATTGGGCCTAATCTTTTTGGGGAAAATTTTAAAAGGCATGGCCCAGCTGTCTGCGGCCTAGCTTGCTTCTCGGCCTAGCTTGCTTATTGGCTCAGCTGGCTCTGCGGCCCAGCTTGCTTCTCAGCCCAGCTGGCTCTACGGCCTATCTTGCTTCTCGGCCTAGCTTGGTTCCGCGGGCCAGCTTGCTTTCTCGGCCCAACCTGCGTCTTAGCCCAACTTGCTTCTGGATGCGTCCGTTCGGCCACTCACGCTTGTTCAGCCAGATGCGCCCGCTCGCATAGGCCAGATGTGCTCGTTCACCTTGGCCAGTCGCGTCCACTCGGCGAAAAACTCACCCTTTGGGCACTATAAATACCGCCTCTCCTCACTCATTTTTTCATCACTTTGATTCTCAATCAATATAAGAATACATCATAAATTATATATTGAACAAGAGAAAAGAAAGCTAAATACCATAAAACATCAATAAAGGTTTTGATAATACCTCGTTCCAAAGTCTCGGGAGTATTCACATATACTAAGATCCATAGGCTTTATTAAGAGTATGCTTAATAAAGACGTATAACGGTTGTATCCTCTGATTTTGAAATTGCGGTAAACCGTCATATTGCGGGCAAACTTTAGAATTAAGGAAAGAGTTTCGACTCGACTTTTTTTAAGATTGTTAAAACGTTTTAAACTCGGTTTTAATTAAATTCGGTTTTACGGTCCCTATTTCACCGATGAATCATGTCTTTTGTGAAGAGCTTATCCAATCGTGCGAGCCAGAAGAAGAAAGCATGCTTCTCTATTCTTCCTTTGAACCAAGCATTTCCCGTCTAGTCTTTCTTGGAGGCTTGGCCTAATGCTTCTCCATGTCGTAGATGAATTATATATTGTTGATCCTTTCCCTTCAAGACACCATGAGTAAGTATCCTCCATTGTAGAAAATAGTGTTGAGGGCTTGTGTAGCTGGTGAACGAGCTGGGCGTAGAGTCCACCCGAGAGAGTCACAAGCTTGGGAAATAATTGTGTGTAGGTTTACACCTAGAAGAGTAGGTCCCATGGACCCAAAATCTTGGATCAGAGGTCCTAAAGTACACCAATTATCAAACCAGAAACTAGCTTTTCTGCCATTGCCGCGAAAATGAAATTAACAACAAGGTTTTTCAATGATAGCAGAGACTTCAAAGCGGTTGAGGTCGCCTTGGTGTAAACCTGAGTCCAAAAACTAGTGTTTTTAGATATGTGTTTGCACGTCCAAGCAAGCCATTGTGAGTCTTCTTTAGAAAATAGAAGCCACACTAATTTCGGGTAGATTTCGATTCCACGGAGATAAATTCCTAAGATCAATACCCCTTCTTCCCTTGGAAAGCAAAGGTTATCTAACGATACTTTTGTGAAAGCTCTTCTCGAGATCTGTCCAGACCAAGAAATCTTGCACAGAGCGAGTGGATTTTCTTGACGCAACCTTTCGGTAGAATCAAAGCTGACATCCGTAAATTTTTAAGAGGCTTTGGATGACATATTTTAATAATTGCAGTCTACCGACAAAGTAAAGAGTACGAGTTGTTCATGAGTTCAACTTTTTAGAAATTTTATCCAAGAGCGGTTGTACTCTGATATTTGAAGTTTATATGCGTGAGCGGGAGGCCCATGTAAAGAACTCGGAGAGAACCATTGGGGAATCTGAGGGCCCTCTGCTTATTGGTAGCGGCGTATGAGCATATGGGAAAAATCTTCCATGACCAAGACGAATAGAAAAGGCGAAGTTGGGTCGTCTTGACGGAGCCCGTTTCCCGTTCAAAATAACCACATAATTCACTGTTAATGGAATCGTACGATGATGTTGAGCTGATGTATTGTTGAACCACATTATTTGATTGAAATATAACCACATAAAATATGAAGACAGGGGAGTGGGGACCAAAGTTTCACATGGAGCAAATAAATATTTTATGTACTTATTACTATCAACAGAAACATACGACAATTCTCTATATATAACATATGTATTTGCATATCTCTACTACTTCACAGTAACACACATACATACACATACTCACGAAGAAGAAGAAGATGGATAATTTGGTTTTATGTGAAGCGAACAATGTTCCTCTAAGCCCCATAAGGTTCTTGAAGAGAGCTATGGAGTGTTATCCAAATCGAACTTCCATAATTTATGGAGAGACTCGTTTCACTTGGCCTCAAACTTATGACCGTTGCTGTCGTCTTGCTGCTTCTCTCCTTTCTCTTAACATCGCCAAGAACGATGTAGTATGTCACCCTCTCTCTTTCTCTTGTCTAAAGCATCTTAGTTACATAATATAAAAACAACATCTGAAATAATAATAAATGAAGATAAATTTTTATCAGATAATTCTGTCTCCTATATATATTATTATAGTGTAGTATCCACAAAAAATATACTGCAATTTTTGTTAAACTTTCACTCTTTCATTTTGTATTATATCAACAATCTTAAATACATTAAAAGATAAGCATTTGAACCTCACATATTTTAAAAGATTTTAATTTATTTTGGAGTCTTACGTGACAACACAATTTTTTGAACTTTTTAATTTATTTTTTAAGTTTGAAATTTTGATGCATTTCTTGTAGTTTTGTTTCTTTTTTAATTGATAAATTTAATGATTGTCATCTCGAATAAGGTAAGTTAAATCTCCATTTATATTATCTTTATTTTTATTTTTTTCTCTACTTTTATGATTTCTTATTTTAATTTTGGTAAAAAATTAATAAATAACTATATAATGTAAAACTAACAATGATTATTTTTTATCTATGTTATTATTTTAAAATTTAAATTTGTACATATATTACTCATTATAATTAAAAAATAATATAATTGTGTATAAGAAATCTCAGATCGTATGCAAAAATGAGTAATAAACTAAAATTATATTATGAATAATTGTATATATAAGTATAATAATAAATTATAATAGTCAAATCTGATTTATAGACATCTTTGGTTTCATTAATTATTTTTAGTTAAATTGAATAATTAATACAAAATAAGAAACAAATACTTCATAAAAATTCAATATATTGTATCTTCTAATTTGTTTTTTTGAAATGTTAAATTTATTAATTATTAAATAGTCTTATTAGCGAAGTTGGTGAATTAAAATTGAAAATTTTAAACATGATAAAATAATCAAATGTAAATTTGTAATGTTTAAATTTTATTATACTACTCCCTCTGTTTCTTAATACTTGATTTTCTAGATTTCATTTTTTGTTTCGCAATGCTTGATTTTTTACTTTTTACTTAATATTTTTCTCTTCTCAAAAATACTCAAACACACTTTTTAACTCAATACAGTTACTGTACACATTTTTTATGCCAATAGTTAAGGAGAGAGAGAGAGAGATAAAAAAACACAATATTAATTTTTCTAAACATTGAAATATGAAAAAGAGTATTGAGATGAGTTAAAGAGAGAGATTCAATCATTATTTTTTTTAATATGTATGACAACTCTAAAAAATCAAATATTATTAAACATAGAGAGTATTATAACTAAATTCAAATTATATCATTGGTCTAAATTTAAACTATAAAAAATATTCTTAAAATAATACAAATGTGTATAAGAGGGGCATCATCTAGCATATATATAATAATTGAACATTCCTTTTAAATGTGTCCATAATGTGGAATCCATAGAGTGAGGATTCCATTTAATTGTTTCAGTAAATTTGAACGTCTAAAGCTACCAACGGACTTTAGTAACTATAACGAGAAAATATACATACATTCATTTTTATGCCATACGAGAAATGTGATTTATGTGTGTTTGTTTAGGTATCCATTTTGGCCCCAAACATACCGGCTATGTATGAGCTGCACTTTGCCGTTCCTATGGCTGGAGCTGTCCTCAACCCTATCAATATCCGTCTCGACGCAAAATCCATTGTTGTAATCCTTCGCCATGCTCAGCCTAAGATGTTACTCATTGACCGCAATCTTGAGCCCTTGGCTCAAGAAATCCTTCATCTACTACTATGCAATGACTCACAACTGAACCTACGGGTCATATACATTGACGAGCCTGATTTCCCTAAAAGAGATTTGTCCAAGGAGTTAGACTATGAGGGTCTAATACGTAGTGGAGATCCTACATCCTCGTTGGTAGGGCGTATGTTCCATATTCACGATGAGCATGATTCGATCTCATTGAACTACACGTCAGGTACAACGGCTGAGCCAAAAGGTGTGGTGGTTAGCCACCGTGGAGCATATTTAAGCTCCTTAGCCGTGATTATGGGTTGGGAAATGGGAACATTCCCGGTCTATCTGTGGACTCTGCCTATGTTTCACTGCAATGGATGGACACTCACGTGGTCAGTGGCAGCGCGTGGGGGCACCAACGTGTGTATTAGACACGTGACTGCCGCAGAGATCTTTGAGAATATAGAATTGCATAGTGTGACACATATGTGTTGTGCACCTACTGTCTTCAGAATTCTTCTAGAAGGAAAACCGCTTGATCTATCAAATAGGTCAAGGCCGGTTCAAGTGCTCTCTGGAGGTTCATCTCTTCCAGCTGCCCTTTTAAAGAAAGTTCAGAAACTAGGGTTTGAAGTAATGCATGCCTACGGGCTTACAGAGGCCACCGGTCCAGCTCTCTTTTGTGAATGGCAAGATGAGTGGAGCAGGTAATTTATTAATTATGACGATTTTATTATTATTTAAATAATAAAAACCACATTAAATACTAATAAGCTTCATTACTCAATTCAAAATAGACTACCAGAGACTCAACAGATGAAGTTGAAGACAAGGCAAGGGGTAGGCATTTTAACTCTAGCTGAAGTTGACGTGAAGAACAGAAAAACACAAGAGAGTGTTCCACGAGATGGGAAGACAATGGGAGAAATAGTAATCAAAGGAAGCAGTCTAATGAAAGGATATCTAAACAATACCAAAGCTACTTGTGAAGTGTTTAAACACGGATGGCTTAATACAGGAGACATAGGTGTGATCCATCCTGATGGGCATGTAGAGATCAAAGATCGGTCCAAAGACATCATCATCTCCGGAGGTGAAAACATCAGTAGTATTGAAGTCGAGAATGTTCTTTACAAGCACCATAAAGTGCTTGAGGCTGCGGTAGTGGCTATGCCTCATCCCATGTGGGGTGAAACTCCATGTGCATTCATTGTTCTAGAAAAGAGTGAAGATAAATTGATGATTAGTGAAGAAGATTTGATTGAGTATTGCCGTGAGAAACTACCTCATTTTATGTGTCCGAGGAAGGTTGTGTTCTTAGAAGAACTACAAAAGAATGGAAATGGAAAGATCCTTAAGCCTAAGTTAAGAGACATCGCTAAAGGTTTGGTTGTTGACGATGAGAATGGTGTTAGTTCCAAGAAGGTCGATTTCCTTACTTCTCGGCTCTGAGATATGCATCCACGAATTTCGGTTTCTTTGTATGGAGATACACCTAGCTATATGTTGTTGTATGAAAATGAAAATAATTGTGTGGGTTGATCTAGCCTAAAGTCAAACCATATATCTATTTCAACAAAAAAATTGGGTTCAATGATTTATCAAATGGATATGTTGTATTGTATTAAAATGGATTGTGCCAAATTGGTTTATGAGTTATATGATAGATCTATAATTTAATCTTCAAACTAACAGCAGAGAACATATGATCAATGTAATATAATTTAGGGTCGAATCCACATAGACCAAACATCACGAATTTTGATTTTAATATCAAACTAAGCTAAGACAGGGAAAAAAGTGATTGTAACTAGAATAAAGCAAATAACAATAAATTAAAACGAAGGTAAATCAATATAAAAAGCACTAGGCAGTAGGCAATCCACATGTAGTTATGTTTAAAAATCAGATTATCATGCAGAGATTTTCTGAAAATAGTTCTCAACACAAAAGACAGAAACAAGATTAATCTCCTCCCGAAGTATTAAGCCATATGTTCGAATTACTAAAGATAAACTCTCGCCGTATTTAGATAATTCAAACATGCATTATCGTTCATATTCGATAAGTTCATAAGCCCCTAAGACAATATTCCCGCAAGCAAATGAACTTACCCATCTAGATTAGGTCAGATTTCTAAACTAAATCCCTTTTTATTTATCAATCTAATTTAAATGAACTAGTTAGCTACTCTAATTCATGCGTTAAGATCAAATCTAGACTAAGAACCTAACAAATTAAATCTCCATCTGATAAACCTAATGATATTAAGATTTTTCTTCCGGGTCAATTCCTATTACACTATCATGTCGTTGTAGTGATAATAGGTGTCA
>OVBE01013432.1:0-12714 GCA_900406425.1 Iberis pinnata
TCATTTAGTTAAAAACGCAGCTTGTCCTGAAGTTTGCAATGACTTGGTGATGTTTTCTGTATTTTCCTGAAAACTCCTGAAAAATCTCCAAAATGCATGCAAATGCAAATCTAATACGAAACTTTTTAAAAACTACAAACTTGCAAAAATCAACTATGAACATGTCAAATGCAATCCTAAAGAACTAGAAAGTAACAAGAAATGATATGTAAAAATCTTGAAATTCAAGTGTTATCAACAACCGACCCGGCCATAGCACCGATGAATGCCGTAACCTGAAAGAAATGCTCCTAAAAAGTATAATGACGTGAGGGGTCCGGAGAACAGGACAAAGAATGTGTGGAGACGTGCGGATCAGCCTCAACATAGGAACCAGAGAGAACAATCACAAGTCTTCCGATCGAACCAAACGCATGCTGAACGTACCAGAACAGAAAGACAGATAGTCGAAGCCGACATGGAGCCGCCGCATCGGCAGCTAAACGATAGACGGGATAATGTTCCACCTCTGCGCAAGAGTATCAACGTCATCATGGATGGGATGCATCGTCGCAACAACTCCTTCAGGGGAAGCAAATCCAAGCAGTTGGTTCTCGGAACGCACGTCGGCTCATCCAGCTCCTTGATGCACGATCCTATCACCTTCACGAGCAATGATGCAGCAAACATAATGAGTCCCCATAACGGCTTCCTCGTCATCGAACTCGTCATAAAAGACTGCAAGGTGACAAGGATATTGATCGATACGGGTAGTTCGGTCGATATCTTATTCAAAAGCACTTTGCTAAAAATGGAAATTCCCGAGGACGAAACCCAACAAACAACCCAACTACTATCCGGCTTTGGCGGCGACACAGTGGAAACCATCGACACCATCAAATTGCCGGTCCATATCAGGGGATGCCAACAATGTCGAAATTCCAAGTGGTCGACGGATATCCGATATTCAACGCAATACTTGGTACACCGTGGCTGTGCGCCACTCAGGCCGCGATATCTATTCATAGCCAATGCACCAAATTTCCGACCCCAAATGGGATTGTGACGATCAGGGGTAATCAGCGAGCAGCCCGAACATGCTTCATAGCCAAGCACAAAGCTCGAAAAAGCTCAGAATTATAGCTTTTACAGCTGGGGAGCTCGGAGCGACCGGACCTCCCCGCCAAAGGAGCAAGACCAGCTTGCGAGCAGATTGACCAGGTCATGATAGACGACGACCACGATGAGAGACGCGTAGGAATTGAATGCGACCTCGACCAGAGCATACGAAACGAACTCATTGTTTTCTTAAAAGAAAATGCCTTGGTCTTCGCCTTGTCGATGGAATCCATGAAAGGCATTGATCCTAAGATCACATTCCATGAGCTTAACGTCGACCCTACGTTCAAACCGATCAAACAAAAGAGAAGGAAGCTCAGACCGGAAAGAACTCAGGTCGTCAATGAAGAAGTAGAAAAACTCCTAGGCATCGGATCTATAGCCGAGGTGAAGTATCCAGAGTGGTTGGCCAATCTCATTGTAGTAAAAAAAGAAAAGCGGAAAATAGAGAGTGTGCGTCGACTTTACCAACCTAAACAAGGCGTGCCCGAAGGACAGTTGCCCCCTCCCCCATATCGATAGGCTCGTCGAGGCAACCGCGGGAAACGAATTACTCTCGTTCATGGATGCGTTCTCCGGCTACAACCAGATCATGATGCACCCTGACGATAGGGAGAAAACCGTCTTCATCACCGATCAAGGCACTTTCTGCTATAAAGTAATGCCCTTCGGGCTCAAGAACACCGGGGAGACCTACCACGGCTAGGTAACCGAATGTTCGCTGACCTCCTTGGGATGACCATTGAGGTATACATCAATGATATGCTAGTGAAATCTCGGCTCGCGGCCGACCACATCAACCATTTACGCTCCTGCTTTGCCATCCTAAAACACTACGGCATGAAGCTGAATCCCACCAAGTGCACCTTTGGGGTCACCTCGGGAGAATTCCTCGGCTATATCGTCACTCAATGGGGGATAGAGGCGAACCCCAAATAAATAGCAGCTATAATCGAACTACCATCCCCAAAGAGTATGAGGGAGGTACACAGTGTTGAGACTTGGGAGTTTGCCCAAGCCAAAGTGTCGAAATTAGAAAAAGGGTGAAAATATGAGCGTAGGCCGAAGACGTGGATCACAAGCCATTAGAACAAGCGTATCGAGCCATACGGGAAATTAAGCCAATTCGGGTCAGGATACGCGTGGTTTACTATCAGGACAGCATATCGCGGTATACGGACAGTCGGACCAAGACCAGGCGAGAATGCGCGTTATCGAGCCATCGGAACGTGCATATCGAGCTTTAGGGACAATTGGGCCAGTCCAAGTAAAAACACGCATGGTCGAGTCATCAGGACATGCGCATTATCAGCATCAGGATGGAACGAGCCATATGAAGCTATCGAGCCTTATCGGACAATCAGCTGTGTGTATCGGGCCATCAGGATAATGTGGGCCATCGAGACAGGACTTAGGAGACAAATGCGAGAAACTAAGCCAGGATCGATGGACTATGCGAAGTATCGAGAAAATGTGTACTGACGATCGTACTGAAAGACGAATATGCGCATGGTTCACTCAAAACATGCACATATTTCCCAAAGGCAAAGACTCTCGGCCAAAACTCATGATCCGACTACCAACCCGGATCCATTCAAGCTATTTGAAGCTAAGAATATTCTAGACTTCATATTATAGCCGTTAAATGAAGTTTGACCAAGGATCACACCGTTGGCTCAAAAAGGTCCGATAACGGCTAGTGGTCCCCATGTACGGACCGTACGCATGTGCAAAAAATGCTTTTACCTTTTTACTAAGATTTGATTTGTTTCACCTAGGTAATTTGATTGTTACTATTTTTAGGTGATCCTAGGTTTGTCTAGGATCACTATAAAAGCATTGTAATAGCCGCCGAAATCATTATGGAATGAAATTCATTTCTTCTCTTACATTTCTCTCTCAAACCTTCATCTTCGAACTATTCCACCATGGATTAGGTTCTTGATTCTTACTTTCTTTCATGGT
The DNA here is from genome assembly GCA_900406425.1 of Iberis pinnata. Taxonomy (NCBI): domain Eukaryota; kingdom Viridiplantae; phylum Streptophyta; class Magnoliopsida; order Brassicales; family Brassicaceae; genus Iberis; species Iberis pinnata. The sequence goes on from OVBE01013432.1 coordinate 3,064, forward strand.
ATCAGAGCAATAAGCGCCGACTACCTATTCTCTTATGCGAATAATCTCTATTTTTCTTAGTTCTACTCTCTCTATTTCTCTTTCTTTCTTCAAAGATCCAATCTTTTCTCACAAAGTTCGAGTCTTTTTCATAAAGTTTGAATCTTTCTCGAAGAAACCATGGAAAACTATAAAGTTCTTGGCGTTCCAGTCATTTTAAAGGGCATCAACTACCTCCTATGGGCAAGAACTCTTAAGACTTCCTTGGAGGAAAGGGTTTAATCAACCATCTCACTAAGACCGGGCCTATCATTAAGAAGAAGAAGTCCCTGGAGCCAAAGGAGGGTGAACCTGAAGCTGAGGAGGTCAAAGAAGACAAGGAGGAAGACTCTACCGAAGAAGATCTATGGTTCCAAGAGAACCAAATGGTCATAGGTATTATGAAAACCTCTTTTGACCCATCATTGCTTGAGGCGTACTCTTATTGTGAATATGCCAAAGACCTTTGGGATACTCTCAACAAAGTCTTTGGGAATGTGTCCAACCTAAGTCGTGTCTATGAGGTCAAAAAGGCCATTAGTGACCTCAAGTAGGAGGATATGGACTTCAACTCATATTTTGGAAAGTTCCGGGCTCTTTGGGCAGAACTAGAAATGCTCCAACCCTTCTCTCTGGATGCATCTACTCTAAGCAAGAGAAGGGAACAAGTTAAAGTCTTTGGCTTGCTATTGAACCTAAATGGAAGCTACAAAGATCTTGTCAAACACATCTTAAGGGCAGATAAACTCGGCTCTCTTGAAGATGTTTGCTCCCAAATCCAAAGGGAGCAAGGAACACATGGATTGTTCAATGGCAAGAAGGATCTTGTGATGGCAAATACGGCTGGCAAGGAAGTGGCAACAACTAATCAAGGATTATACAAGGATGACAAGAAGGCAAATGTGTTATGTGAACATTGCAAAAAGAAGGGTCATAACAAGGAAAGTGTTGGTTCCTCCATCCCCACCTAAGGCCAGTTAGAGATGGGAAGTTCAAAGCCTCGGGTCCAAAGGCTAACTTAGCTCAAGACAAAGCTAATGAGGATGGGGAAGGCTCAAACCAAGCTCAAGAAGAAGGAACTGGTTCTAAGGCCCTAGTCACTTACAAAGCTTCTTCCGCAAGAAAGGAAGAAGAGTATGTGANCTTATCTTAGACTCGTGTGCCTCTCACTATATGATTAGTAATATTGATCTTATTGAGAATCTAGAACCGGCTTTAGGAAATTTGGTAATAGAAAATGGTGATAAGATACCTATTAGAGGAGTAGGCAATCTTAGGTTGTTTAACAAGGACTCTGGAGCTTTCTTTATGCCATCTTTCACATCTAATCTTATATCCATTAAGAAAGTAACGAATGATTTACATTGTAATGTGATATTTGGGACTAATGAAGTTTGGTTTCAGGATATTAAAACAAGTGATATCTTTGGTATGGGAGGAACTAAGGAAGATCTCTATGTGCTTAAAGACATCAAGCATTCTCCCACTCTATCTTTATCTTCTGTCTTTTCTTCTTATGTTGAACCATCTGATGACATGTTATGGCATGCTAGACTAGGTCAACCTCATGCAAGGGCTTTAAAACTTATGTTGCCCAATGTTTCTTTTGCTAATGACACTTGTGAGGCATGTATTTTGGGCAAACATTGCAAATCGGTTTTTCCTAAGTCTAATGTCATGTATGAAAATTGTTTTGACCTTATCCATTCGGATTTTTGGACTTCACCTTGCATATCTAGGGAAAACAATAAATACTTCGTAACATTCATTGATGAGAAATCTAAATACACTTGGCTTACTTTGCTTCCATCTAAGGATAGAGTATTTGAAGCCTTTGTAAATTTTCAATCGTATATTACTAACCATTTTAACTCTAAAATTAAAATTTTAGATCGGATAATGGAGGGGAATATACAAACCATTCATTCAAGGAACACATAAACAAGCATGGCAAAATTCATCAAACAAGTTGTCCCTACACTCCTCAACAAAATGGAGTGGCCGAGAGGAAGAATAGACACCTTATGAAGATAGCTCGGTCCATGATGTTCCATGCCAATGTTCCTAAGCGTTTTTGGAGTTATGATGTCACATTAGGTTGCTACCTAATCAATAGAACTCCAACACAACATCTCCAAAACATCTCTCCCTTTCAAATTCTTAACAAACATAATCCCTCTTTGAATCATCTAAAAGTGTTTGGTTGTGTTTGTTTTGTGTTCATAACAGGTGACCAACGAACTAAGCTTGATGCTAAAAGTATAAGAGCCATGTTCATTGGATATTCACATAATTAGAAGGGATATAAATGCTATGTTCCTGAGACAAGGAAAGTCCTAGTATCAAGGGATGTAAAGTTTATGGAAACAAAGGCCTACTATGATGAGAAAAATTGGGATCATCTAAAAGATCTTTCCACATCAGTCTTGGATAGGGCTGAAAATCTTAGAAGAATCTTGGAAAATCTTGGGGTGGCTACAAACACACCTTTGGCCAACAATGACCAAACTACATCAAACCAAACCCTTATCCACCTTGACCATGAAGGGGGGAATCAAGATGAATCTTCATCAGAATCTCAAGAGGTTGGGTCAAATGAAGTCATGACTCAAACTCAAACCTCTTCTTTTAATTCGAAGCTCATGATCAAGATGGATCGGATGAATTAGTTCAAGAACCAGAGCCATAGCCTCTTATAGAACAAGAGGAACCAGTCCTAAGAAGAAGCACAAGGATAAAGTATCCTCCTTCAAACTGGAAAAACACAAGAGTCTACTACAACAATGAGGGAGTAGCTCACCCAATTCATAATTTCTGCTCAATGACAAACTTTCCCAAGAGCCATCAAGTCTTTACTAGCAAGATGGACCAATCACAAGTACCGAGTTCATACAATGAAGCTATTGAAACCAAAGAATGGAGAATGGCAATATATAATGAACTTAGAGCTATGTATCACAACAACACTTAGAGAGAGGTAGACCTTCCAAAAGGCAAGAAGGCAGTAACTTCCAAGTGGGTGTTCACCATAAAGTATAAGGCCAATGGTGACATTGAAAGGCATAAGGCCAGGTTAGTGGCTAGAGGCTTCACTCAAACATATGGTGAAGATTATCTAGACACATTTGCTCCAGTTGCAAAGTTGCATACGGTTAGAGTAATCATGGCCATAGCCACAAATCTAAAGTGGGATCTTTGGCAAATGGACGTGAAGAATGCCTTTCTTCAAGGTGACTTAGAAGAAGAGGTCTATATGCGTCCACCCCCGGGTCTTGAGGCTACACTTGGCTGAGGAAAAGTTCTTAGGCTGAACAAGGCCATTTATGGCCTCAAACAGTCACCTCGGGCATGGTACCATAAACTAAGTTCAACTCTCATATCAAAAGGGTTTAACAAATCAGAGGGTGATCACACACTCTTCATTCAATCCAGCCGAAGAGGTAAGGTTTTCATCCTCATATATGTTGATGATATAATCATCACAGGGGATGACAAGGTAGGTATTCAACTTACAAAGGATCATTTAAAATTTGTTTTTGATATTAAGGACTTGGGAGAACTAAAGTATTTCCTAGGGATAGAGATTTGTAGATCCGAGAAAGGTCTATTCCTATCTCAAAGGAAATACACTCTTGACTTATTATGTGAAACAGGAAAGCTTGGAGCCAAACCTTGCAAAACTCCCCTTGAAGATGGCTACAAAGTCATGAGAGAGGGGGATAATGGAAGTGAACCATTCAAAGACCAACACCACTACAGAAGGATGGTTGGTAGGTTGATTTACTTAACAATTACACGGCCTGACATTTGCTTTGATGTGAATCAGGTCAGCCAGCACATGCAAAATCCCAGGATGCACCATTGGAACATGATAGATCGGATCCTACGATATCTAAAAGGAACTCCTTGCCAAGGTTTTTGGATGGGACACAACAACAACATATAAATAGTGGGTTATTGTGATGCTGATTGGGTTGGGGATAGGAATGATAGGAAGTCCACCACTGGATATTGCACATTCATTGGTGGTAATCTTGTGACTTGGAGAAGTAAGAAGCAGAATATTGTCTCTTGTTCAAGCACGAAAGCCGAGTACCGGGCCATGAGGAAACTAACAAATGAGCTGATTTGGCTCAAGGGTCTTCTAAAGGATATGGGCATTGAGACAACCGAGCCCATTACCATGCACTGTGACAACCAAGCAACTATCCACATCACTTCAAACAATATCTTTCACGAGAGGACGAAGCACATAGAGGTAGACTGCCATAAAATGAGGCAAGCAGTGGAACTAGGAATCATTCTTCCGTGCTACACTAGAAGCTCAGACCAACTGGCTGATATCTTTACTAAGACTGCCAACACCAAAGTTTGTGATTCCTTATATGGAAGGTTAGGACTCATAAGCATTGGAAAGGAATAAGACTCCTCTACCGTGGAGCCTTGTACTCTTTTTCCTTTGGAGAGTTTTGTCCCAAGTGGTTTTCTCTCTAAAGGTTCTAATAAGGCTTGGACTTCACGGATCCAAGTTTAACCATTTATCACGGTTAAACTTGAGGGGGAGTGTTGAGACTTGGGATTTGCCCAAGCCAAAGTGTCGAAATTAGAAAAAGGGTGAAAATATGAGCATATGCCGAAGACATGGATCACAAGCCATTGGAACAAGCGTATCGAGCCATACGGGCAATCGAGCCATTTCGAGTCTGGATGCGCGTGGTTTACTATCGGTACAGCATATCGGGACATACGGACAGTCGGACCAAGACCAGGCGAGAATGTGCGTTATCGAGCCATCGGAATGTGCATATCGAGCTTTAGGGACAATCGGGCCAGTCTGAGTAAAAACACGCATGATCGAGTCATCAGGACATGCGCATTATAGGCATCATGATGGAACAAGCCATATGAAGCTATCAAGCCTTATCGGACAATCAGCTGTGTGGATCGGGCCATCAGGATAATGCGGGCCATCGAGACAGGACTTAGGAGAAAAATGCGAGAAACTAAGCCAGTATCGATGGACTATGCGAAGTATCAAGAAGGTGTGTATTGAGGATCGTACCGGAAGTTGAATATGCGCATGGTTCACTCAAAACATGCGCATATTTTCCAAAGGCAAAGACTCTCGGCCAAAACTCATGATCCGACTACCAACCCGGATCCATTCGAGCTATTTGAAGCTAAGAATGTTCTAGACTTCATATTATAGTCGTTGGATGAATTTTGACCGAGGATCACACCGTTGGATTAAAAAGGTGCGATAACGGCTAGTGGTCCCCGTGTACGGACCGTACGCATGTGCGAAAAATGCTTTTACCTTTTTACTGAGATTCGATTTGTTTCACCTAGGTAATTCGATTGTTACTATTTTTAGGTGATCCTAGGTTTGTCTAGGATCACTATAAAAGCATTGTAATAGTCGCCGAAATCATTATGGAATGAAAATCATTTCTTCTCTTACATTTCTCTCTCAAACCTTTATCTTCGAACTATTCCACCATGGATTAGGTTCTTGATACATACTTTCTTTCACAGAGACTAACCGGAAGAATCGCCACCCTTAACAGATTCATCTTCAGGTCGACCGATAGATGCTTGCCGTTCTATCAACTGCTCAAAGGAAACAAGAGATTTGAGTGGGACCAACGATGCAAGATCGCATTCGACAAATTCAAGAAATACCTTTCTACACCACCCATTCTAGCCAAGCCAGAAGACGGTGAAACATTACTCATTTACATAGTCGTCCCGGAAACAGCAGTAAGCGGGGTACTTGTAAGAGAAGATCGAGGCGAACAGAAACCGATATTCTATATCAGCAAAACACTTAACAGAGCGGAGATACGCTACCCAACACTCGAAAAACTCGCCTACACCATCGTCATTTCTTCGAGGAAATTGCGTCCCTACTTCCAATCACACACCATCGCTGTGCTCACGGCCCAACCCTTAAGGACGATCTTGCATAACCCCAGCCAGTCGGGCCGGATGGCCATATGGGTAATCAAACTAAGCGAGTACGACATCAACTTCATGGGGCGAACAAGCGTCAAGTCCCAGGTTTTGGCCGACTTCATCATCAAACTCTCCCCCCCCCCAACTCATCACCAGCGAAGAGGTGCCTCAAATCTGGTCCCTTTACGTCGATGGATCGTCTTGTTCCGGGGTAGCGACATTGGGATCAGACTGGAATCCCCCACTGGTGAAGTCCTCGAACAATCGCTATGCCTCGGCTTTCACGCTTCCAACAACGAGGCCGAGTATGAAGCAATAATTATCAGGCTGAAGTTAGCAAAGTATCGACGCTGACCCTGTCGACGTGACCCTGGTCAAAAACTTGAAAAGAGGCTTAAAATTCACATAGAAGAGGCCAGTATCGATGCTGACCATGTCGACCTTTCCGGGCAGCTTGTTTGTTCTGGTCTTCTCCTCAAAGAATTTACCACAGACTTCAATGCCCAGCTCAGCAGCCAAGACCAAAACCCCGATCAAATTCCTAACCGACGCGATTTAATTCTGAGAGATGGCCATTTCCCTCTTGGCGCAATAGGCGATAAACAACTTTGGCAGAAGGAACCATAGATGAGCATCTCAAAAATAGTCTTCAAATACAGCAAAGTATCCGGCCGGGGGATCCCAGGGTCGTTCATGGGAAGCTGGAACCCTGAACTGTAAATTTGGGTCTGAAAAACAGTAGGATCGAGCGAGAGCCTTAAGTCGGGCTTCGGTCATCGACGACGAATATACCCCCGTAATTAGATCTATATCTTTGATACAGGGAGGCCTTTCTCCGATGCCAACCTTGGAACTCTCAGTGCCAGGGTCAATCTCGTCATTTTCCAAAGTGCTCAGTTTGACCCTTCTCGAGGCCAGGAAGTCAGTTCTAACGTCTGAAGGGACCACATCAGGAGACCCTCTCATCGGCGATCCTGATAAACGCCTATCTCCTTGATGTTCGACGAATAGAGGGTTAGTCAAATCGAGGGTCTCGTCATGATCCTCAGTCTCGTCGACCTCACAATCCTCAGCCTTGTCAACCTCACGATCCTTTGTCTTGTTGACCTCATGATCTTCGAGCTCATCGGCCTCGCGATTCTCGTTCTCGTTCTCGCCGGTTTCATGATTCGAAGTCTCTAAAGCTCCCCGATCTGTAACCTCGTCAACTCTATTGGTCGGGTTAGGGATGTCGACCTCAGATCCTGAAGATTTCGCTCGAGACTCTCACAACGAGTGTCTGTTCGAGCTATGTTCCCCATCCGAAGATGAGATTGTCGAAGAGCTCTTTGAGCCCAAATCAAGCGGGTTGACTCAAGACGAACGGAGCGGTCAAACTAACGGCGGACGATACTCATCTCCGCTGCGACTTGGAGATCGGTGTAACGGAAGTTCCATCAAAAAGATTTAGAAAGAGGAGAGAGAATTTTNAAAAGAGCGATAATAGAGGGATCAATAAAAAAAATGGGGGTTTATATAGGCGACGGGCTACCGAAAGCGCAACGGTCAAAATCAAAACTTACAAGAGACTCTTTGATTCTTGTCCCATCGTAATCATTACCTATGAACTAGGTGTGTCAAGAAGCTGAACCAGCTCGACATTTAGGTCTTTTGCGCCCGACTAGAAGTGCTTCGACAGACGACTTGCAACCGACCTTGTCTATTCTGGGGGGGGGACATACTGTTTGATAGGGCCCTTCTAACCCCACTAGAAGGGCCCAAAAGACGAATGTCAATCGAGCCTGGCAAAAAGGCCCAACAACAGCCCATGGCGGAATCTACGGAACGGCGACGAGCCGACCTGTCAGTCTAGGGGTCTACCTGCCGAACATGAATAGGAGACATATGCGTCGGTCACCGAACGTGAATAGTTGACCTACGGATTCTATTACACTATAGAAGAGGATCAGAGATCCGAAGAAGGGAGGTTGGTCTGAGAGAAAGAGGGGAGAAATAAGAGAGAAGGTAAAGAGAGAAAGAATATATTTGAGTTCGTCTGACTTGTAGACGACCTCGAACCCATCTTGTAAGAACCAAAGTTATTAGGGAATTATAACCTATAACCCAACAGCGACCTCTCGGTAGATCGCGGGAAGCAAGACTACCGAAATCGTTGTTTCTTGGCACCAGATGGCGGAGGAAGCCACGTCCCTTCTCGCCGAAAATCTACTCACGCCTAGGCATCTTGGGTTGTGGCGTCCCATCTGAATTTCAACCTCCTCCTAATATTTTTCAGGTTCATCGTGGGCGAAGTTGACAGCTTCGTTTTAGTACTTTGGCGTCGGGTCGTCAGGTTGTGGGAGCCGTAGGTTTTCGGCGCATGATTATGATTAGGGTTTTTCTAATTTTATTGGGCTTTTGGGTACAGATTGGTAACGATTTGGGCCTGTAAAGTCTTATGAGATTGTTGGGTTCGGAGAATTTTGGGTTTGATCTTGTATTTGGCTTATTTTGTAATTCTGGACTATATTCGGCTCTAATAAATAAAAAAATTTATTATTAAAAAAACAATGAGATCATAACCAATAATAGGTATGGTCTATGATTTGATTATAGCTATACTAGCTCAACAAAAGAGTATAATAAAGAGGCTATTTATGCCACTTTACACGAAATTGATGGATGTATTGTTACGTGTATCGGCTGGCTTACTAGTTCTATACCACAACAAGAGAATAAGCAGTCCGGTCCAGCTATCATATATCATTTTCAAGAGAGAAAAAAGAACGTCGGTTAATAGATCGCATGGTAACATAGTTCTTCCTATGGAAAGCATTTTTAAAATTATGGTTCCGCAAACTTTGTTTATTTTTCAAACTAGATTGTAATAAGGTCGTTCACGTTCTAGCAAAGCAAGAAACAAACCAACCCCCTTCATGGCTTAGTAACATGTTAGCATTAGACTGTGTGTTTTTAATGTTTAAAGTTTAAAGGAACTATTTATGTGAAAAAAAGGAAGGAAATAAACAAAAGTAGTACTCCATCCGTTTCAATATGTAAGTAGTTTTGTTTAAAAACACAGGTATTAAAAAAATTTAACTTTTCTTAAAGAAGTAATAAAAAGTTGAGATTATTATTTTTTTTTTGTGGAGAAACGCGAAAAGTTAAAGAGAGATTATTGTATATTATTTTGCCTTTAAATTTTTAGTAGAATATTATTTATTAAAATTATTTATTACTTTGGAATTTGAGAACACCTTATATTATGAAACAAACTATTTTGGTTAAAATTACTTATATATTAAAACAAAGTGAGTATATATTAAGTTTAGATTTTCAACTTTGATAGAAACGTGGTTATCAAACAACAAAAGAAACAAAAATAAAAGTGTATAAAATAGTATACAATAAGTGGTCAAATGAGAATTCCGGATGGAAATGTTTGGAAATAAGACAATAATGAGATTTTTGGGAATGAGTTTGAAATATATTATTATTTTAGCTATTATTTTTTTTGTTACAAAAAAGTGTTATTTTAAATGTTTTTTTTAAACTAATAGAATAATTGTAATATTTTGTATTGATTGATTTAGAATACTTAATGTTATTTTTATGAAAAAAAAAATTTAAGTCTGTGTTAAAAATCTAAAATAACATTCGTATGTATCAATTTTGTTTCATTTAAATTTTAGAATAAGA
>OVBE01013433.1:0-12714 GCA_900406425.1 Iberis pinnata
CGGTTTATTGTTGATGAAACTAGCTATGATCGTGATTATTTAAGAGAAAAGCACACATATGGATTATGTTGATGACTGCTGAACAGAAATCGATTTATGATGAGATCATGATAGGAGTTCATAATAAACAAGGTGGTGTTTTTTTATCTATGGTTTCGGAGGCACCGGCAAAACGTTTATGTGGAAAACTCTTTCTGCGGCGATTAGGAATACAAGATCTATTGTACTTAATGTAGCTTCAAGCGGAATCGCAGCTCTTTTGTTGGAAGGTGGACGAACTACCCATTCAAGGTTTGGAATTCTAGTCAATCCTGACAATTTTACAATGTGTAGAGTGACACCAGAATTAGATATAGCTAAATTGATTAGAGAATCGTCGCTTATAATATGGGATGAAGCACCTATGATGAGTAGGTTTTATTTTGATACGTTGGATAGGAGTTTGTGTGATATAGTAGGGAATCAAGACATCAAACCTTTTGGTGGGAAAGTTATAGTATTTGGTGGCGATTTTAGACAGATTCTTCCTGTTATACCAGGTACTGGAAGGGCTGAGATTGTTCTTTCTTCTCTAAATTCATCTTACTTATGGAAACATTGCAAAATCTTAAAGCTATATGCGACTTCTGAACAAGGAGTTGAGCGCGGAAGTTATAAGTAGAGAAGTTTATGGAGATCCTAAAAATTTTGGAGAACTAAACGATGCTAAATTTTTTCAAGATCGAGCTATATTATGTCCTACAAATGATGATGTGGGAATGATAAATGATCTAATCCTCGGAAAGATGGAAGGTACCGTCAATTATTTGATAAATATATATGTAGTGTCTTTAATCAGATCATGTTATTTTAATTTAATATAGTAGATGCTATGTTATTATAATAGTTTTTTGTACGATTTTCAGGTGATGAGAAGATCTACTTAAGTGCTGATAGTATCGATCCAATGGATAGTAAAGCATGTGAAAATCCAGTATTTATCCCAGATTTTTTAAATAGCATTACATTACCGGGATTGCCGCGACACATGCTTCGCTTGAAAGTTGTTGATCCGGTTATGTTACTACGGAATATTGATCCTAAAGGAGGATTATGCAATGGGACTAGACTACAAATTACGCAGATGGCAAATAATGTTTTAGAAGCTAGGATTATCACCGGAGTGAATATTGGCCATCGTGTTATGATTCCTAAAATTAGTATTACACCATCTGATCTTAAACTGCCATTTAAGATGCGTCACAGACAATTTCCATTGGTTGTTGTGTTTGCAATGACTATTAACAAGAGTCAATGGCAATCCCTAAAAGAAGTTGGAGTTTTTCTACCTAGACCTGTATTCTCTCATGGACAGTTATATGTCATCTTATCTAGGGTGACATCTAAAAAAGGTTTGAAAATTTTGATTGTAGACAAGGAAGGAAAACCACAAACTAAAACATCTAATGTGGTTTACAAAGAAGTATTTCAGAATTTGGAAGGACGATTATGTTAAAAGAATTTACTTGAACGAGAAAGGTAATTTAAATCACCTTATATGATTTCGTGAATTTTTTAATATATTACATTAAATTTATAAGATTATTTTACGATTTTTTAGTTTTTTTGAAATAGGTGAAAACGATTATTTTTGGAATAAGTTGTTGGAAGAATTGTTCCAGTTTCATGCATTTTTATCAATTATTTATTTAAAATTTTTAAAAACTTAAATGAAAAGGATATTGTTACGATTTTACCTAATAATATTAGTAAACCTAATGAACGTTTTGATTATTATTGTTTATTCAACATATATGCGTTATGAATTTTATAAATTTTACGGTACAAATTTCAAGTGAAAAAAATATATGCTAAATTAATTTATACATTGTTATAAAATAAATATTTACTAAACTTCTATGATCTCACGAAACTCATGAATTATTTAGCATGTACACAAATGTTAAATCATTTTAAGTAAATAAACATAGACTTACTATAAAAAATACACTTTATCGAGAAAGGTAATTTAAATCACCTTATATTTTTAAAGAATTTATTTACATATTATATTAAATTTATAGGATCATCTAATTATTTAAAGATTCTTTTAAAAATATAGTTAATACGATTATTTATTCGAATAAGTGGTTAGAAGATTTAATCGGGTTAATGGATTTTGATCAATTCTATATTTTAAATTTTTAAAAAATTATTCCTAAACGTTTTCATAATTATTTATTTAATATACTTGCGTTATGAATATTACAAAGTTTACCGTAAAACTTTAAAGTAAAAAACATATATTAAAAATTGGTTGATGTATTGTTATAAAATAAAGATATATTAAATGTACGAGATCTCACAAATCTCATGCAAAATTTATACATAAACAAATGTTAAACGATTTTAATTAAAAAACTGCTAACTTATTATAAAAATAACTTACAATATCATAATAAACTTTAGACATTGAAACTATATCATTTGATTTCATTTTTTATGAATCATGTTTCTTAGTGATATAATAAGTATATATAATTTACTTTTGTTATGTATAAAATCTATAAAAAATTGATAAATTAATAATTTTATTTCAAATAAAGTAACCTTATTTCAGACTTAAATAATGTTTTTCTTGGAACTATAAATTTAGAGTTATGACACATTGAATTGTCATAACTTTCATACTATTTCTTTTTACCATTCACAGTTACAATTTTTTGAAATTCAAATTAGTATTGACTCCCTATTTTTCTATAAATAAGTGTTTGATTCATTATAATTTCATTCTTTAAAAGATTATTTTGAGAGGAATTGTAAGTACTTCTATAAGAAATATCATGAGTTCTTTAACATCAACATGAGCTTCTTGTGTTTTATGGAGGTCTCCACCTCCGGCAGTGGCGGATCTAGACTTAAATTTTATACGGGGCAAAAATATTTCTATATTGTAAATTATTATACCTACAATAATAATATATTTAATATTTATTGTATAATTATATTCTTATAATACATTTTGTATTAAATATAAATTTTTTTGTTATAAAATACCCTAATTTTAAAATTATGAAATCTAATATACTAAAATATAGTAGCATACTGAAACGAATAAACAGAATTTAAAGTTCTTTTTATATAATAGAAAATGGATAGATATATTATCTAGTTAAAAGATGACTGCTATTATTCAAAAAAAAAAATATTATATATTCCAAAAATATATAATTATTAAAATATTACTTATAAAAGAATTCACAAATTTTAATTTAGTAAGAGACAAAATTGAGAGCCAAAATTAGGAAACTTCAAATTAATAAAAAAAGTTAATTGCAGTTTTCAACATTTGACATAACTCTACAAATTAAAGATGCTATTGCCGATACCATTTTGGATATAGAAATCCAATAGCTCAAAATGAATCTCGTTATTTTGTTAACTAGGGAAACGAACTCAAATTCAGATTATAATTAGGAGTGAAAATTTCTTTTCATAAACTAATGGAAACTTATTGCGAGAAGAAAAACAGAGACTACAATACTCTCCGTTTTCTTTACGATGGAAAGCGAATAACACGTTCAGAAACTCTTAAATCGGTTTATAAAATTTTATAAATATTACATTAATATCGTATGTTTGAATATGATAGTTATTAATTTTATGTTATTTTGTTTTCAGCTAATGATGGAAGAAGGAGATGAAATATATGTGGTTATGGAACAAATCGGTGGTGGCCTTTATGCATTTTTGAGTTTCATAATGTATCGAGGATAATAATCTTATGTTTTCTTGTATTGCTTTATGTTTTAATAAGGTTGTTGTTTTTATTTAAGTTCATGTTAAGTTAATGTTATGTATGTTGTTTTAAATTTGGATTAACAATATGTAGTACTTTTATTTTATTAAATAATTTATATTTAAATTGAACTATAAATAAGGCAAACAGATCAGAAATATTAAATCTTAAACAAAAAGGTTATTCATATAATTATATATCGTAATGGATTTGTTAAGATTTTTTCATTTTTTAAATATATTATTATATTGGTGATTTTAATTTTCATGATTATTTAGATTGTTATTTTTTTCTAAACAATATATGAATTAGTAAAGATTATTATAGATAATGACACCAATAATTAGTAGCATTAACAAGTAGCCGAAACTTATATTATCATAGAAAAACATATAAATATTACAAAAGAGAAACACCATCTTAAATAGATTTTAATCCATGAAATCAATATCAAGTCTTTTTTGAAATTGATTTCAGGCACAGAAGAGTGGTAAAAAAAATTGTTGTCTGCAAGTATCTTTTCACATTGGAGTTTATCAATTTCAACATCAAAATTAAAGTTGGGATCGGTTTTCACTCTTTTTAGAATATCTAATGCGACATCTACCTTACCCGCTTTTATTTTAGCTTCATTGAGTTCTTCTTTGCATTTTGATTGGTATTTCATGGTTAGCATGACCACTTCGAATTTCATTTCGGTTGTCAATTTTGCTACTCTTATTGCTATATTATCTAGATCTTCACTTTCTGGATATGGTAAACTCGGTGTAATTGGTGAGGCATCATTTGGTTGATTTGGATTCATTTTTTAGGTTATATAAGGAAAACATGGACGTTTTAAGTTTTTATTTTTTGTGAGAAGTTGTGATGATTTTAGGTTATAATATAAGTAGGTTATTTATAATGGTAGTTTTTCATTTAATGTTGTTGGTATATGTCAAATCAAATCTAAACTACTAAATTATGTTTTTAACTATTAGTTTATTTAATTAATATTAGATATTTGGTTAGTTGTTATTTATCAAAATCATGCATTTATTATGGATGCAATAAATATTTAAAATAATTTTTAATATATTTATTTAAAATAATAATTATTATTAACTGATTAATTGTTCATAATATTTTGTTTATTATTTGTTATTATAAAGTATACAAACATGACAATTTACAAATGAAAATTTGCAGTGTTGTTATCAACTGATTAACTATGTCATAATTATAAAGGTAATTTAGATTACCTTATATTTTGTTGGAATTTTATATAAGTTATATATTATTTGTTTTAAAATATGTTAGAAATTATTGTCTCTTAGTTTCTTTATAACAAAATGTATATATACACTAGAATCTAATATTTTTAATGATTTGGTAGTGAATAATTTGGTTTATCTAACATAAAAATATGTAATGGGCTTATTATTTTATACTTGGCTCAATTATAAAAGACTACCTAAAATATATATAGAAATGATATTATTTTATGTTGGGCCGATTTTAACAAAACCCGAAATTTTATTTTATTAATAGTATAAAATATATATATATATATATATTTATATTGATATAAACTATAAAATTATAATTTTTGATTTTAATTTATTTATGACAATCTCTATACAATTGATTGGGCTTTTAAATAATTTTCAATACAAATTTATGTTATTATTTTATATTATTAAATATATTAATTAATTAATTTTTATATAATAATTAGTTTTTTAAAATATATTAAACTCATTAATAATTGTACAAATTATTTATTACCTGAACTTTTGTTGGAAGTATTATATCATTAAAATCTGTCTGGAAAAGATAATAAATAAAACTATTATAATTTTATTCCATCGATATTTAAAATATTATAAATTCTAATATATACAATTACATAAATAAATTTACCTTGATATATTTCTCCAGTATACGACATTTAGATAAAATCTGGAAAAAATATTATTAAAAATGTTTCTTATGAAAACAACAAATATTTTCAGATCTGGTCAAAGTAAATTTCTAAAACTTCAAATGTTTATATATGTAATCCATAAAAAAAAAAAATTAACTTCTAAGTATTTTACCTATTTGTTTTGTCGCTTATTTGTTTTACCTATTAAAAATGTTTCTTATCAAAACAACAAATATGGTCAAAGTAAATTTTTAAAACTNGTTTAAATTCCTGTTTTAGAGTATAAATCACATGCAAAAAAAAGTTTAGAAATCGTTAAAAAATTTAGATATTTAAAATATTATAAATTACAATATATACAATTACATAAATAAATCTACCTTCACTATATTTCTCCAGTATACGACATTTAGATAAAATATGGAAAAAATACTATTAAAAATGTTTCTTATCAAAACAACAAATATGGTCAAAGTAAATTTTTAAAACTTCAAATGTTTATATATGTAATCCATAAAAAAGAAAAATAAATTTAACTTCTAAGTATTTTTACCTATTTATTTTGTCGCTTATTTGTTGTTCAAATTCTCGTTTTAGAGTATAAATCACATGCAAAAAAAAAAATAGAAATCGTTAAAAAATGTTAACAGATCTGGTTCAAAAGAAATTATATGTTTAGATTTTACTTTTTTCCGATGTCTAGGCGTTTCTATTCTTCAAAGTTGTAGACCCAACTCCGATCGTTTCATATTACCATGAAATCGAAAATAAAACATGATTAGTATATTGAAAAAAACAGAATATTTTGTTCTAATCGGTATGTAAAAACGAAAAATAGTTTTTATTTTACCTGATATTTCTCTTCTTTGATAGATCTTACCAGAAGAAGACTGGATTTGTCGATTAAAATGAAGAAACAAGGGAAAGATTCTTGAAATCGCATAGATGTGTTTAGCAAAGTAGAGAGAAATTGAAGGCGATTAAAAAATAAGGTTATAGAGATTTAAGGCGACTTCTATAACAATTTTAGGTTTCTTATAATTTTCATATCTAACGTCCTCTGCAAGTCAATCCGGCCTCTTTCGCCGACGATGATGGACCAACCGGTACCACCAGAAACTATCAACACACCGACGGCTGGATCTACACAGACTTGGTCGCCGCTTCTCAATGGATCTACTCGTACAGATAGCACTAGTGCACCGTTCCTCTTTGACAATGGCGTCGCAACTGTCGTTGTACCGAAGCACCTTCGTGATAAGCCAAAGCCACTTTGGACTAACTTACTCGTTGGCTACTTCATAGGCACACTCCCACATATTGGCAAAATTCACGCAACCGTAAACCGTCTCTGGAATCGCGATGGCAAAGGACCTAAGATCGATGTCAACTTCTACAGGATGACTCTGTCCTATTCAGAATCGAATCTCCGGATACACGTGCTAACGTGTGTCGTAAGAAATATTGGCATATTTTAGACACCTTACTAGTGGTCCAAGAGTGGTGTCCGTCAAAGGCCCTCGAGAAACCCGACCTTTCCTCAATGCCTTTATGGGTTAATTTTCGTAATGTTCGTGATTATTTGTATTCACATGCAGGTTTACGCTTTCTAGGAGACATTATCGGGAAAGCACAAAATCTTCACCCGAACACAGAACGATGTATTCGTTTGGACGTAGCAAGAGTTCTTGTGATTGTTAATCTAGATCAAGAACAAGTTGACGAAATTAAGCTTGACAACGAAGACAAGCCTGTACTAGTATCCTTTCCCTGCTTACCGCCGAAGTGCAATCTTTGCAATGCCTAGGGGCACAAGAACACATACTGTAAAAAGAAATCCATCATTACTAAACCAGCCTCTGATGTTCACACGACACCAACCAATCCTGAAGCTTCGGAATCACGCATTACAGACTCCAACCCACCAGCCACTGTCAACACTAGCAACCTCTCTACCACATCTCCACCTCTTCAAAACGTTTCACATACACCCTCACTAATTACCGAAACTAATGACATTATTTCCTCTGTCTTACCAGGTCCAACACATGCTTTAGACACAATCATTGAGGAGCTCAATAACACCATCCCTCTGTCCGCTTCATCACTCTCCAACGTCTCTCTAAACGATCCAGCGCTGGAAAAAATAGATCATGACATCGGGTCCAAATCAGCGGCTTCCACTCACACTCTCCACACCAACACAACAGCACCACTAACAGCCGATATCCCTGCTAAGTCCGCAACGCAAGAGTGGTCAATAATCTCACGACATCAAGGTGCTAAATCGCCGTCTAAGGATGGTGATTCCACACACCAAACTTCTGTTATCCTATCTCCTTCCCGTTTCCAAGTCCTTGTTGATGTTACAAATAACGATGATGAAACTGAAGAGGGCCAGATCCTTGATGACACTACTACAATTGACAAGATGCAACATCTAATTCTCGCAATACCAATCGTCCTAAAGTAAAACCGCAAGACCAAGTGGCAATTGCAGCATCACACAAACTGTCTAAACACGTGGTTAACAAAAACAATCTTTTGTCTCCTCACGAAGACATTAATGATATGTCGCTGTTCGCTTGGAATACAAGGGGTTTCAACCAATCCCTTAAGCATCACATTCTACGGAATTGGATTCTCTCTACCAAACCCGAGTTTGGTTGTCTTTTAGAAACTCGTGTTCAAATTGATAACTTTGATCGTATTGTGCAGGTCTCTCTACCCGGTTGGAAAGTTCTTCACAATTACTCTTCTCATTGGCTAGGACGCATTTGGGTTTGTTGGCGTGACGATATCGTAGTCACGCCAATTCTTACTACTTCTCAATTAATTACTGTCCTTGTTACCTTATCTTCGGGCGACATTGTCCTGATTTCTTGTGTCTATGCTTCAAACTTTCAGGCTGACAGAGCACACCTCTGGTGTGATCTTGAGAATATTCGTAGGCTCTATGGATCCCACCCTGTCCCTTGGCTGGTTTATGGAGATTTCAATGAGATTTTAGCCGCCTCAGAGCATTCATGCTTTACGGATCCTCGCCACTATGGCATGATCCAATTTCAGAACTTCGTAACTTGATGTGATCTCACATATATGGCACATGTTGGGCCTCGATTTACTTGGTGGAATCATCGTGAAGCACACCAATTGGGAAAAATCTAGATTATGCTCTCATAAACGACTCATGGTTTACAAAGTACCCGCACTCATACTCGGTTTTTGAAGCAAACGGCGTCTCCAATCACGCGCGTTGTGTTATTCACTTCTCTAACCTCTCCACAACGGTTCGAAAGCCTTCTAAATTCAACAATTATGTTACTGAACATCCTTCTTTTTTACAGGCAGTCCGTAACAGTTGATGTTTTACACCGCCTATATTTATCTCTCAGGTGGCTATGCGTGTACTCTATCTCAAGCTAAAGGCTCTAAAGCAAGGCCTTCGTCATTTAAACTCGACGGTGTATGGTGATTTATCAAATAGAACTCTTGCTGCTTATGTTCATCTTTGTGATTGTCAGGAACAGGTCCTCTTGCAACTCACGGTGACAACCATCCATCGGGAATCACATGCTGCTCAACAATGGCGTCACCTAGCAACCGCCAAATAAATCTTTTACCAACAGCGTTCATGAATCCAGTGGTTGCACAATGGTGATCACAACACCGATTACTTTCACCGGGTTGCAAAGTCTCGCAAATCACACAACACCATTAATCGCCTGCGTCTTGATACGGGTGTAACAATTACTGATCAACCGAGCATTAAAGCGGTAGCGGCGGATCACTTCAAAGCTTTCCTTCAGCAACATGATGTTTCCTCACCCATTGCCAACCTCGGAGAGCTCTTACCTTACCGATGCCCTCAAGCTGCTGCCACGTCCCTATGTGCTCCCGTCACCGATAGTGAAATCAAAGAAACCCTTTTCTCAATGCCGCCAAACAAGGCTCTGGGCCCAGATGGCTACACAACAAAATTTTACAAATCGTCTTGGTCTATCATTGGACCGGATTTTATTGCTGCCATTCAGTCTTTCTTTATTTTTGGTTTCTTGCCATGTGGTATTAACTCTACTTTACTTTCTTTGATACCTAAAGGGGACAACCATGAAACAATCCACGATTATCAACCTATCTCGTGTTGCAATGTCATATACAAGATCATCTCAAAGATTATAGCAAATCGCCTAAAGATCTTATTGCCAGACTTCATTGCACCGAACCAAAGCACTTTTTTCAAAGGATGACTTCTGATAGAGAATGTCATGCTTGCTATAGAGCTTGTAAAGGACTATCATAAACCATCCACCTCTAATCGCTGTACTCTCAAGCTAGATATTGCCAAAGCGTTTGATACTGTTAACTGGGATATTTTTATCATGGTTCTACAGGCTATGTCCTTCCCTTCACGTTCTATACACTGGCTCTATTTATGCATATCCACAACGATTTTCAGTGTCTCAGTTAACGGCGAGCCAGCGGGTTTCTTTTCAAGCCGTAGGGGGCTTCGCCAAGGTTGCACTCTTTCCCCGTACCTCTATGTCATTGCTAACAATGTTTTGTCCCAGCTTCTGAATGCAGGTGCTCAAGTAGGCACTTTTGGCTACCACCCGCTTTGCCAAGAAATTGGACTCACACATCTCTGTTTCGCTGACGATATCCTCGTCTTCACCGACAACAACCCTGACTCACTGACCGGCATCTTGTGCATCTTAGACTCCTTCGGTCTTGCATCAGGTCTTTATGTAAATGTGAGGAAATCATCGATCTTTATCGCCGGAATGCCGAACACACCACTTCACCAAGCTGTCCAGCGTCTAGGTCTCCGTCAAGAGGCATTACCTGTCCGTTACCTAGGATTGCCTCTTACAACAAAACGTCTAACTCGGATTGATTGTGCTCTGCTAATTGACCGGCTGAGGTCAAAAATGAATTCATGGGCGTCCAAGCTTCTCTCTTATGCAGGACGGCTTCAACTGATTAAATCGGTTATTGTTAGCACGATCAATTTTTGGCAATCGGCGTTTCGGTTACCTAAGTTCTGTATTCCCGAGACCAATAATCTTTGTAGTTGTTTCTTGTGGTCAGGTTCCCCAACCACGCATACCAATGCAACGGTGGCTTGGGCAGATGTTTGCACGCCAACAAATACGGGAGGTCTTGGTATTCGAAAATTTGAGGATACTTCCCTTTTTTCTCACTTGCTCTTATTTGGCGTTTAGCGTCCAATACAGGTTCGCTCTGGGCTGCATGGACGAAGCATTACCTGATTCGGGACTCCACTTTCTGGGATTTACAAGTAACAACTCGAGGATCCTGGTTATGGCACAAGCTGCTAAAAATCCAACCACAAGCCACACCTCTCTTACGTTTCAAACTCGGAAATGGGAACACGACATCTTTCTGGTTTGACGACTGGACATCTCTCGGACCGCTAATCGCCATAGCTGGAGATTCGGGTGTTCGTGAGTTTCGAATTCCTCGGTATGCAATAGTTTTGGCAGCCGCTTCATTGGGTACATGGCGGATCCGGCGATTTCGGGTTTACCAATACTAACAACTTCATAACCAAATAACTTCTTTGCCTCCTCCGCTTCCTCATGACAAGTGCCACATTCCTCTTTGGAAGCATGGCCCAGGTAAGTACGAACCATCTTTCTCGGCCACACACACATGGAGACAGATAAGTACTCAACACCATATCCATCAATGGACTTCGTCTATTTGGTTTCCGAAATCTATTATGCGTTACGCGTTTGTCTCGTGGCTTGCAGTTCTTGACAGGTTATCTACAGGATCAAGAAGAGGGCGATGGGGAGCTGTCGTACCTTGTGTTCTTTGTGGCGAATCGGACGAAACTCGCGACTACTTATTCTTCGCATGCCCATTCAAATACACTATCTGGACAGTGCTCACCTCACCCATTCTTCATTCTCGGATCACACTAGACTGGAGCTGAACGTTAGCCTCGCTTCGACTCCAAACGCTATCAACGCACGATGCCGTTTTACTGAAGATGTGCTTCCAAAGCGCCATATACAACATATGGCGAGAGCGGAACGGGAGACACCATGATCAACGACATCATCCACCAGCCTTCATTACAAACCACATCATTCTGCAGTCCGTGAAAGGCTCACCATTCTTCAATATACAAGTGAGTCACGACATCATGGCCTTCTCCACCGTTGGTCACTTCATCATCCATCCATCCAACCAACTCTCACGTAGCAAGTGTACTCACTAGCTGGCTCCTACTTGTCCTACTTTGCCTAGCTTACATCTCTTTCTTGTGCGCTTATAGATTGTGTTCATAGTGTGTACTCTTTTTCCTGATACTAGTTCTGTCTCATTGAGTTTTCTAGTATTAGGTTTTAACGAGGCACCTATGAACACACCAAAAAAATCTATAAGCTTCCTCTATCTATTCTTCCTAGCGGCATTTTTGTATATATTGACTCTTGTTTCTCTTTTAGTTCTATAAATTTAAAATTTCATAAAAAAAAGTAGAGAGAAAGAAAACTTTTTTTTCTAGTGAAAATTTGTGTCGGTTTAAGACAAAAAATAGAAATATCTTAAGCATATGTCGATTAGGTTTTCTATTTTTGGGCTTAATCTAATTTATTAGTTTTGGGCTAAAATTGGGTTTATTGATTTTACTTTTGGACTTCGAAATTAATTTATATTTTGGGCTTTGTTACAAATGTATTTATTTGAGCTTTGATTAAAATTTTTGAAGAAAAAATATTAAAATAAGAAAGCATTTTTCAGAATGAAACCTAAATTTCATTTTACAAAATTTCTATAAAAGTATTGGACCTGTCACTATTTTGGACTCCAAAATATTAATTAAATTAAATATTTTCAAATAAAATTTATAATACAAACAAAACATATAATAAAATGAAATACTAAATATAAAAAATAGATATGTATATATATATATATATATATATATATTATCTCTTTTTATCAAATGTAATTTAACAAAAAAAACATGTAAATAAATTATTGTATATATTTTCAA
>OVBE01013434.1:0-12714 GCA_900406425.1 Iberis pinnata
AAAGTGATAAGAAATGTTATGTACAAACCATGAAATTCAAGTGTTATCAGTTATTTATTTAGTCTATTTGAAAAGCTATCCATTGACGATATTTGAGAATTTATTTCATTGGATAATCGTATGGTAATACGATTAATTTTATCAAAGTACAAAATGACATATATACATTTATTAGATTTTTCTCAAACATATTTGTTCGTTTATTGATTGCAGACAAAAACATTTTTATGTGAAGGAATTATTAGTGATATTGTTTTACATGATGGTTGATATTATATCATGTTCAACTTGCTCCAAAAATAAATAAAAAAGTGAAGGTTTTCACTTTTTTGTAAAAAATGTGGAAAAACACAAGTTGTTGATGTGTTAATGTAAGTTTCGATTTATTTATATTATTTAGTTATTGTTTTTAATTACCAGTATTGATACTTGATATGTTTTTAGATTTAAGATTGAAATAACGGTTGACGATGGTCATGACTCTGCAACATTTATTATATGAAATGAAGAGGCTCCAAAAATTATTGGAACAACTAGCATTGGATATCGTTGTAAAAATTAATATTGTTCATACATATACATATATATAAAACTATTCACAAAATCATTAGTAAATAAATATTTATCTTGATAGATGGGAGAATATTTAGAAAAAGAAGGATTGGAAAGCATTTTTTTTTTTTTTTTGATAAAATGTAAATATTCATTTAGAAATGAAAAGTTTACATCAGCTAAAATAAGCTAAGACAATCTATCTAGAGGTCCAAAAAAAATTAAAAAGCCCCTAAAAACCTTTATTCTCTTCAATGAAGAGAAAAAATGAGTGGGCTAAGCCCAAAACCAGAACCTAGAAACCCTTTTACAACAACTGGGCCTAAACCCAAACTCCTAAAGCCCAAAAATGAAAACCCTAAGAAACCTTAGGGAATCCAAGAGACTCGAACCCTAAAACTACACGCCGCCGCCGCCTTAGAGACATCGCCGCCTGAAGCCGGAAAGAGGATGACGCCGGAGACTGGCCACCCGTGAAAGACAAGACAGCCTCCCCTAAACTGAGATGACCTCACTGCGCCTAGCGCCGCCGGGACATCCTCAAGAGCCGCGCCGGACCTTGAGCAAGATGACTGGCCACCAAAAGAAACTTTCGCCGGCTGACCAGACCGAAGAAGAATCTCCACATGCGCCTATCGCCACCGAGCAGAGAGGCAGATCGGCTGGAGGAGCACAACGGAGAGATCCATACCGAGATCTGAACCGAGATGCTCCGGGGCAACAAAAAAGGCGAGGAGACGGATATCCACACCACCGACCAAAGCTCGAGGAGGCAGAAACCGCGTAGGAGAAAAGGAACCGTCGCCGACGAAGCTAACCCTAGATCCGGACTAGAGAGTTGTTACCGGAGAAGAAGGAGAAAGGAGGACACCAGCGCCGCCGGAATGAAGAAGAACTTGCACCGCCTGCCGTGAGCTGCTAGTCGTCACCAGCAACCCATGACGCTTCCGAGACTGCGCAAGCCCACGCTTCTCCCGAACCGCCGAGATGAAGGGAGATCGGGGACTGGGAAACCGGCGAAACCGCCGGGAAAAAACACGCGGGGCACGAGAGGAGGTCAGAAGAAGCTGGTGGGTTGTCTCCACCTCTCTCTTCTCGTCGGGAAGCCCTCTGAAGATTACAGAAAAAATGCCGAGGAGAGAGAAAATAAGAGAAAGGTTTTTTGTTCTTGGAAAGCATTTCCATATGTATGCATTCAATTATTGGAAAAATTTAAGAAAATTGTGCTGAAGAAAATGAAAAAAAAATCTAATATTGGGTTGAAGAAAATGAAAAAAAGAAAATCTAATACGATAATCTACTGCAGAGAAGACAATATGACATATTTATTGCGACCCAATTTAAATTCTAAATAAATTCAAAACAATATATATGAACTGAGTTTTATTTTAAAACTTACATAATAATATGTTTAAAATTTAATTTAAAAAATTTAGCAATCATAAGTAAAATACAAAACAATAAATACAATACAACATTCTATATTATTTTAAATTATGATAATAATAGACATAGACTTATAATTATAATTAAGTCAAAGTAAAAAATATGTTTTAGATATTTGAGTTATTATGTTGTCTTATTTTAGTTGTTTTTTTTTTCAAACTACAACATATTTCATTAAAAAATTTCAAATATATAATCTAATAACCTTAAAAACATGTTAAAAATTATGTAAATTATTTAGAAAAATTCGTGCATTGCACATGTCCCTATCTAATATATATATATGCGACACCATGTAAATATAAAATAAAATAAAAATGATAAGTTGAATAACATAATAAGTAAATTTACTGTTTCACAATAACTATATTAGAACGTTCTATAACAAAGTAATCATAATAATTGTGTGTCTGCAAACTTTACATATTAATTTTACCAAGCAAACTCGATCATGAAGAAATATTTAACAACCCTGCGAAAATAGTTATGCAGAAGGAAAATTTTGGAAACTTTGCCTAAAAAAATAATTTACATAATCAACATAACATCTCTGCATATAAACTCCGCTTAATAAATGTAACTTTTCGAATAAGTATACTAAACAACTTTCACCAAAATATGTACAATAACTATACACATCAACAACAACAAAAATTATAAAATAACTTTTCTGAGAAACTACACTTAATAAAAACGCATCCATACCAATATAAAAACCCCTACAAAATAATTTTTCACAACAAATTTGCAAAAAAAAAACTTTATTAAATAATTATGTGTCAAAATCTGTGAAATAACTACACACGTTACCTTTACCGAACAAATATGAGACAAACAAAGGGATTTAACTATGCACAATAACTTTACTAGTTAAGTATGTATACAAATACTAATTTGTAATCATATCGTGTTCAAAGATTTAAAGGGTTTCTATGTCAAACTGTTGGCTTTAGAAGGTGTTTAATGATTAGTAGATTTGTTTAGAATCATTGTTAGACAACTATTTATATAAAAAAAATTTAAATTAAATTAATATTTAAATTATGATAATTATGTCAAAATTAGTCTATATCTTTAATTTCAAAATATATAGTCTATAATTTTAGTTTAGATTTTTTAAAAACAAATTTTTCTCTGAGAAAAATACAATCAGTTATTGTCTGTCTTATTGATGTTACAAGTTGCAACTCATCAAATTTGCAAATGTTTTCCCAATAGATAAAAGTTAAAACATTGGGAAAAAAGAAAGAAAGAAGAATAATACACTCTTTAGGAAGACTTTAATAATTTTAAAAGAGAAGACCTCGTGTGAATTGAGATACTAAAAAGCTTTTATATTTTAGTATTATAACGGTCATCAAATGGAAACAAACAAAGAAAGAAGGCTCCTCTCGGCTCACTTAACTCTTTCAACGGTCACTTGCTAAGAACCTGCGACTGCGACCAATCAAATTTGCAACGTGTAAGCTCTTGTTGGATGGACCGACAACTATCTCTTCTTCTTTTTTTAACTTATGTCATAAGAAAACAAAAGAATAAAATGAGTGAGTCATCAATAAACACTTATTTAACACAGATACGTTACCTAGTAAAACACCACATGCCCCATTATGCCATTTGCTCATTTGCTGTCTTTTCCTTTTAGACGTGTTTTTGACTTACTTTGAAATGTCTATCTTACCCTCTTTCACTATTACAAAATAATCTGCTCACTTCATCCTTCTCTCTATTTTTGGCCACTCAATGACCGTTTTATCCTTAAATATTATCTCTTCTTGTGTTGCTATTTTCAGTGAGTTTTAAGTATTTTAGTTTCTATAGATGTTTTTCTTCTTATCTACTACATCAATATCTCTCTTTTAGAAGATTTTTCATTTCACAAGCATGATTAGTTACTGCTTTAGAAGCTTTTTACAGTCAAATATAAGCTTTCTACAGCCAAATATATTTCTACAGCAATAAAGTGAAACCAATCAAGGTTTTTCTATTTTTTCTCACAGCCAAAATATTAGATTTTGTTTACTTTTGGCTGTAGAAAACCAATTTTTCAAAGCACTTATTTTTTGTTTTCTATCTCTCCTCTTTTCTTCTCTATTTATTTTTGTCTATATATATATAAATATAATAATATAATGTGATTATTTTTATATCTCTCTAATTAATTCTAATTTTTCATGATTAACATTTTTGTTATTTATTTTGTCTATATATATATATATCGTATAAATATAATAATGTAATGTGTATTTTTACATCTCTCTAATTAATTTTAATTTTTCATGATTAATTTTTTTGGTATTTATCTTGTCTATATATATACATATATACATATATATATATATATATATAAATCGTATGAATATAATAATATAATGTGTTTATTTTTATATCTCTCTAATTAATTTTAATTGTTCATGATGGAATTTTATGATTAAACATAAGAAATAACCTACAGCACAAAGTTGTCCAATCATGCTTTCATTTCAAAAAGTTACAGTCAAAATTCTGCAGCCAAAAATCTCACAGCAACGAAATCTAAAGCCACAACAACAAAACCTACAGCCAAATTTCTACAGCAGAAAAACAAAAGCAACAGCTGCAACCAATCATGCCCTAATCTGCTCTTTTTTTTTAAAGATAACTTATTGGTTTTTGTTAATAATTAAAAACTTTATATTCGGGATTTTTTAAAATCTCATACATCAAATCTAGGATTTGAATATTTCAAAATTTTAAATGTTGTATATAAAAGAATACGACATGAGATCAAACAATAATAAAAATGTAGGTTTTGAAATTATTTTTGCAAAAATTGCAAATAATTGAAATAGTGGTCTAATCACTATAATAACACTATACTATTATATCAACAATAATAATAAATGTAAAAAATCAGTTTCAAATGAATAAAATTAACTAAAGTCTATATTATATTTTTGTAAGAAATTTTTTTAAGACGAATGAAAATTTCAAAAATTAGTTATAAGACTAAAATTGTAACTTATAACAAAAGTAGTATATAAAACACTTTCAATTAAAATTTTACATTTTTTTAACAGTGAAATAAGTCATATCTATATGATAATATATATAAAATAGTAAAATACTAGTGGCAAAAAATTAGTAAAATAATAATATAGTCTTAATTAGATAGGAAAAAAATTATCTTATAAATTTGTGATATTAATATCATATATCATTATTTAATGATTTTATTTATTTTGACTCCCAACTCTTTTTAATTACCAAAAAGCCTTGTAATTTTAGTAGATATGATATCAATAATAACTAATAAAATTTAACAATAAATATACTTAAAACTATGGGAAAAAATATATATTTAAAACTATATATCATAATAAATATATATATATATATATATATATATAATATGTTCAAGATCCAAATTGGAAATATACATTTTTGACTGTTTTAAAAAGAACAATTATTCCACTTTTCTGATAAAATAGTTTCCAATTTTTGGGCACTCCTAATTTTGGAAAGAGAAGGACATAGCCGTAAATAGAATAGAGGAAATGGAAATTGCAAAGGGTATATACGTCTTTTTAAAAGTCAATGAGATAGACTAAAACAAATATCAAGCGGCTCGATTAACACGGACTCCATTATTATTCAATTCTCTCTTTTATATTTAAACCTTCTTCCTTTCCCCAATCTCAAATCTCAAACGAAGAAGACACATTTCAATCTTCTTCATCGAACAATATCGAATTTTTTCTCAAGGTTTTTGGTAAAGTTTTCTAATTTTTATTAAAGGTATAAACAATGTCTTGTTCCGTGGCCGTCTGCAACTCGCCGGTTTTTTCTCCGTCGACTTCTCTTTTCTGCAACAAAGCTTCTATGCTTTCTTCGCCGCAGGAAACCCTTTCTCTCACTCTTTCTCATCTTAAACCTTCTGCGTCCTCTCCTTCTTCTCCTTCCGCCGCCGCGGCTTCCCCTAAATCGCCGTTCCGGCTCCGTTTCCAGAAACCACCGACTGGATTCGCTCCTGCGCCGTTAGAGTTTGGATCGGAATCTGTTTCCGCTTCGTGTATTAGCCAGTCTCCGCCGGGAGGGGTTTTAAAGAGGAAACGCCCAACGAGGCTTGCTATACCGATTGATACTGATTGTTTCGAAGCTCCGTCGACGGCTGTGGCTACGACGCAGAGGGAAGAAGGTAGAGAGGTTGAGAGGGAAGGTGATGGTTACTCTGTTTATTGCAAACGAGGAAGAAGAGCAGCTATGGAAGATCGATTCTCTGCAATTACTAATCTTCAAGGAGATTGTAAACAGGTAAAATTCAATTTCTTTTTCTCACTCTTGTATGCATAACCCTAACTGGAGATTTAAGCTTTCTTCATATGAAGAGCTCTGTTTTTGAGCTAATTAGATTCTAAACGCTGTTTGGTATTGTGTAATTTATAGGCTATATTCGGAGTCTACGATGGTCATGGAGGAGTAAAAGCTGCTGAGTTTGCTGCTAAGAACTTAGATAAGAACGTTCTAGAAGAGGTAGTTGGTAAGAGAGACGAGTCCGAGATAGAAAACGCCGTGAAACGCGGTTATTTGACCACCGACGCAGCGTTTCTGGAGGAGAAAAGCGTCAAGGGAGGTTCCTGCTGCGTCACGGCTTTGGTCACCGACGGTAACCTTGTTGTTTCCAACGTCGGTGACTGTAGAGCCGTCATGAGCGTCGGAGGCGTTGCTCAGGCCCTTTCCTCCGACCACCGTCCGTCAAGAGACGATGAACGGAGAAGAATTGAAAACTCGGTAAGAATCTCACCACATCTTTAGTTATTAATCATTCGGTCCGGTTTGATATTAGTTAGATTTGGTCATGTTAAATCGGATTAGGTTTTGTTAGTTTGTGTACAAATGTTTGATTAGTATGGTTTTCTAATAATAAATTAATCATTTTCGCAGGGCGGATACGTTGATACGTTTCATGGTGTGTGGAGAATTCAGGGATCATTGGCTGTGTCAAGAGGAATAGGAGATGCTCATCTCAAGAAATGGGTTATAGCCGAACCAGAGACAAAGATCTTGAGAATCGATTCGGACCACGAGTTCTTGATCTTGGCATCAGATGGTCTATGGGACAAGGTGAGTAACCAAGAAGCAGTAGAAATTGCTCGTCCCTTCTGTTTAGGAACCGAGAAACAGCCATTGTTGTTAGCATGTAAGAAGCTTGTCGAACTCTCGGCCTCGCGAGGATCATCGGATGATATCAGTGTGATGCTAATCCCTTTGCGTCAGTTCATCTAGAAAGAGAAGCAGCTTAGAGACTTTTAGATATATGACCGTTAGAAATTTGGAGGCTTTTCTTTTGATTTAGTTCTTCTTTAACTCGATTCATTCATTTATTTATTCTTTCTAACGTAGTGAAAAGTTAGACTCATTGTGGCTTATGTACTTGTATGAGACTAGCATTGATCGAAATTAATATAATTATCAGTTCGTTATCATATTCTTTTAATATATTTCAAGATCCTACGAATCTGTCAATGGTACAATACAATCACAAAGTGATAGTGCTTATTGCTAAAAGGAAGAGCTTGCGTGAGATTTGATTCACCCGGCCAGGAAAACACATAAACGTAATGTGATCGCAGAGGAATAGAAAAGTGTGAATTATGTAGACGTTTAGTAGTCGAGGTTTAGAACTATTAAAAACTCACTTATGCCTTAAAATTTTTAAAGATAACTTTTGATTCGTCACACTTGTTGGTGGATGAGTGGCACATCTTGTCATAGTCGCAAGAAAAACAAGATAAATAACTCGTTTTATGGCTCAGATCAAAGCAGTTCAAGATTGGTAGTCTAAAAGGCTTTCGAAGCCCAGCTCGACCCGTTTGGTTAGGCAGTTACAAATCGTGAGCAACGTTGGGCCATAAAAAATATTTATTTGAGTTCGGTCCATTCACACAGACCTTTTGGAAAGTTGTATAAATAAAGTACTAATACGATTGACAAAAAAAAAAAAAAAAGAACTAATACTTCATTCCCTTTCATAAGAACTAAACTAAACTTAAATTTCAACTAATACTTCTTCCCTTTCATAATAAATATCTTTTTTCGAATTTTATATTTTTGTCTCAAAGTAAATGGTTGTCTATATTTTCAATGTAAATTTTGTTATTAAGTTTCAAATTTAACTTCACTTTAAAGAAGAATACCGACAATCACTTTATTTTTTAAAGATATAATAGATTTTTAATAATATGTTTTTTAATTTGTGTGAAAAATTTTAAACAACACTTATATCAAAACGGGGGAGTATGAGTTAACTCTCTTTCACATCTTAAATACCAAGTTACATTCACTATGGACTAACTCGTTTTCTATAAATTATAATTTTAAATTAAAAAATATTTAAGAGTTTTATCTCCAAATCAAATCAAACTAGTTAACCTAAGTGATTCTACTACATCATTGTACAAAAGACTTGAATATTCATTGGATAAGAAACTTCTTATTTTGATTAAATTTAATTTACAACTCCAATATGAGTTCACCGAAATGCAAAATCGATATGACATGTAATCCTAGTCAAAGAATTAGGCCATGTTCGTTTGATCATCTAGATACTGAATCTGAATAAAAATACTAAAATGTTGTTCGTTTCACCAAATATAAATTTGTAGCCATATATAATATTTGGATACTAATTTCTATGTATCTCTAAAATCCAGATATTATGGATGTAAAAAAAAGTAGAGTCTGGATTCTGTATCTGAGTTTCATTTTTCTAAATTACCAAAATACCCCTAAAATTTTTAAAGAGAAACTGTATCTTCAATCTCAAACCCTAGATCTAAGGAAATATCTCTCTTCTTCGCCGCTTGTTGATGCTCATACATCTCTCTTATTCGCCGCTCGTTCTCTCTTGGCCGCTGCTCATTCATCAACAAAAAGGTCAGATATCGATCTCCTACCTTCTATTTGATGCTTTCATTAGTGATGTCTTGGTCGCCGCTCGTTTTTACACGTTTTCTTATGTCTCTGTTAGTGTGAATGCTTTTCGATAAATGAAAATAATCAAAGAGAAACTTTTGCCATCAATTCCAGTAACTAAACTTATGAGATCAGATCGTTCACTTGAATCTTGTCATTATGTTAATGTCGTATAAGTATATATATAATCAGTCAAAGTTACAGTCGTTTAAAGTATATATATATGATTCGTTCTATGGCGCTTTTTACTTGGTTTTATTATCATCTATGTCTGAGAATTGAAAGCTTTCCTTTAACCATTTGTTTGCAATTTTTGATGAAGTTGTTTATGCAATTACTGACATTACTTTCTGTATAGTCTAGTCTTAAGAGTTAGAGTAGTAAAGTGTCTTGTAGATTGAGACTTTGTTGGTACCTTGTGGTTCCTTGTGTATGTGACATTAGAAACTTTCTTCTTTGCATTTGATCTTAATGAAAATGGAAGCAGAAGTTGATATGAAAAGGAAGAAACAATATATAATTGTGCACAAAGATGAATATGAACACATTGTAGGTGTTTGTATTGTGTGAGTCTGTGACGTTTTGTTTCAACTCTGAACCATCTTGGATGTGGATGCAGTGATCTTGGGTTGTTGTGTATTTTGTTCTCTATTGTAAAGTTAGAGTAGTAAAGTGTCTTGGAGATCTCCTTAAATGATTGATTACGCACTTCATAGTTCTAGAAACTGGATCATCTCTTTTTTGTCTCTGTTTTGTTGGGTATCATAATCTTCTTCTTTTTTCTCAGAGTTCATTATCAAAAAGAAAAGGAATATATGACTTCATCAAACACCAATGTAAGTTTGTTAATGTTCTATTGTGATTGCATTATGTTTTGTGTATTCTTGGAGTGTTATCAAATTGAACTTTATCTTGCAATAGTCTACCTATATATGGAGTGATGAAGAAACCTGTTTGTATCTTCAACTAAGAATAGAAGAGAAAGAAAAAGGAAATGCCAAAAAATCAGGAATAAATGATACATGGAAAAAGAATATTTTATCTAAGTTCCAAGATATATTTGGACAAAAATGTAGTTGGGGAAATTTAGAAACAAGTACTATACTTGTCAGAAGAAATACAACTCTTTTAAGAGATTGATACACAAGACCGGACTTGGTTATGACTCGAATGGATGCATAGACATGAGTGATGATTGGTGGGAAGAACGAATTAAGGTATCATAGTATCACTCTTTATTGCAACATTCTATGCATTGATATATGTGTCATTGTTACTTTGGTATTGAGAAGACTCTTTTAGCATGAAGGATAGTTATTACGTTAAGTTAAGGTAAATAAAATTTGCAGGCTTAGGCTTAGTGTATGTTTCTAATGTTAAGTTAAGATAACTAAAATTTGCAGGCTTAGGCTTAGTGTATGTTTCTAATTTGCAGGCTTAGGCTTAGTGAATGTTTCTAATGTTAAGTTAAGGTAACTAAATAAAATAATGTTAAAGAAACAACCAATATTACTTGTTTTGTACTGTCCATATCTTGTATAGCTAAATATTGCTTGTGACAGTAATAAAAAAATATGATTAGAACATATGGCGTAAAGAGCATATGAATATAGAAAACTTTGTTTCAACAAATTGTCATTGTGGTACTGATTTTACATGTTTAATATCGGAGCTAGAAAGATAAAGGAAAAACCAGTTGCAAACATGGATTTAATGGAACAACTTTAAGGTTCGGTCCTTATAAGTGGAGCAGAGGGTTGGAGTGCTCAACAAGGAGAAGAACATTTAGATTATATAATGCCCGATGAACTGATAAACGAATCTGATGCTGCGTCGGAGTCAAGACAAACTTCCCCTCCAAATACTCAACCAAATGATGTCCCATCGTCATCCAACTTGCCAAAACCCAATAGAAAAAGAAAAGAATCACATGAGGTAGCTGATGCAATTAGGGACAGTAGCCAATCACGAGATGCAATACTTTCTCAGAAAAACCAACTATTGGAACAACATCCGGAGTATAGTTGTAGTCAGATTCGTGCTATGAGAGTTTTACATTCACTCTCTAGTGTTAGGATGTGGTCTTCGTTGTACAAAGCGGCTATTTTGCATCTTCAGGAAAATTCCACCAATCGCCAAACGTTTTTAGGTTACGAAGAAGATGAGAACAAGATCTTATATTTGGAGTTTGCAACTGGATTAAGCAGAGATGCATAAAGAATATATGAACCTTAGCTTATGTTTAGACTTTTTTGAACATTTTATTATATGCTAGTAGTGTTGTTTTCTTTTAGTTGAGAAAAAATTGTTTATGTAGAACTTTGTTTTAAATTTGCATCTATCCTATGTAGCCAAGAATGTTTCTGTAGAAGATCAATGTAATTTGTTCATCTGTCTTTTTACATTATTTCTTCTTTTTGGGGATTGAAACATGGCAGCAGACAATCTTGTTAGTATTGTGGTAGTATCAGTTTCATGATTGATTGTGTTTCCACTGGTACAATAGTTCTTTTCTAATAGTTCTTTGCTACAACACTGCTTTGATGGCTATCTTTTTTGAACATTTTATTGGAACTTCCTTTTTGCAGGAGACTTTCAGGTTTTTTTTAGAGGATGATGATGTAGATATAATTCTAGAGGATGAAAGAAATATGCATGTTTCCTTAGAAGAACTTTATGGAAATATGGACGTGCATTCTAATAGAAAAATACAAAGGATAGATAGAGGTGCATGATGGCATCGTGTCCAACGGTTTATAGTGGAATCCGAACAAGAGTGCTTTGATATTTTACGCATGAATCCAGGTACTTTCAAGAATTTGTGTCAAATGCTATCGGAGAAGTACAAGCTAAAGGAGTCTTTTCACGTTTATCTTGAAGAAAGTGTGGCCATGTTTATAGAGATGGTAGCACAAGATATAACTATGCGGGTTTTAGCCGAGAGATATCAGCATTCTCTAGATACAGTGAAAAGAAAGTTGGATGAGGTTTTAAGTGTCTTTCTGAAGCTTGCATAAGACATTGTGAAACCGGCGAGAGGTGAATTCGCAAGAGCTAGTCCCACTTTGATAAAGATATGAGATATTGGCCATATTTTAGAGATTGTATAGGCGCATTAGATGACACTCATATTCCGGTTCGTCCTCCATCTGAAAATGCAGAATCTTTTATTGGCCGAAAAGGAGAAGCAACAATGAATGTGCTTGCTATATGTAATTTCGAAATGAAATTCATATATGTATATGTTGGGGTTCCTGGTAGAGCACATGATACAAAAGTGTTAACAAATTGTGCAACACAAGAGTCTTTCTTCCCGCATCCTCCGAACGGAAAATACTATCTTGTTGATTCAGGATATCCGACAAGGACTGGTTATCTAGGCCCTCATCAAAAAATTTGATATCATCTTGATCAGTTTTCTAGAGGAGGACCACCAACGACTACTAGAGAATTTTTAACCGCAAACATGCAAGTTTACGTTCGGTAATAGAGCGCACATTTGGAGTGTGGAAAGAAAAATGGAGAATTTTAGACCGTGTGCATCCTAAGTATGAATGAAAAGATGGATTAAGATTGTCACCGCGACTATGGCGCTCCATAACTTTATAAGAGATTCGAATATGGAAGATCGTGACTTTGTACAATGGGAAGCAATGGAAGAATATGAGCATCATGGAGATCATGTACTAGAAAATGATCACGTTACATATATACCAACAGGTGACAGAGCAATGGAAGCTATACGTGATTCTATCACCGAAG
>OVBE01013436.1:0-12712 GCA_900406425.1 Iberis pinnata
AATAAAAAAACAACTAAACATGAATTACTTTTAAAAAAACTAAAAATCATAAACATATAAAATAAATCACACTAGCAAAAAAAACAAAAAAAAACGAAAAACTAAATATAAACCGTCTTAAAACCAAAAAACGAAAATCTAAATGCGTTTAACCTAAAAATCTAACACCGGATGCTTTGTAGTCGACTTTGAAGCAGTGAGTATGGCTGAATTCGTTATCGGTGTATTCTTTTTCTTTTCTCAAAATTTTCAGCTCCTCTTCCATATTGAAGTTCAGAGTGTTCTTTATCTTCTCTAGCATGGAGATCTTCGCGTCGACCTCCATTGCTCGAACTTCGGTTTCCCAGAAATCTTCCAAATATTGTAGCTAAATCTTTATAAGTTTCAACATAGCTTTGTACCTTTTGTGGTTGGAAACCGTTTGAGAGTTGTTGGATCGTCTTCTACATCTTCTGGAT
Organism: Iberis pinnata; assembly: GCA_900406425.1. Classification (NCBI taxonomy): domain Eukaryota; kingdom Viridiplantae; phylum Streptophyta; class Magnoliopsida; order Brassicales; family Brassicaceae; genus Iberis; species Iberis pinnata. Next base: position 459 of record OVBE01013436.1, read on the forward strand.
GCGATTCATCTTTTTGATTTTTATTTTTAAAACTAGAGATAATGAGAATATGACGGATTGTTTATACATCATTTCGTGTTTATATATAATATGATTATTAAACATCGTTTCGTCTTTTGTGTCGTTTAATGTGTGTGACAAATCTGACGTCAATATTTATTTGATTTTCCTTTATTTTAATAATATATTTATGTGTAATGTTGAAACGGCGCAACACTAGGGTGTACCCATTTGTATATGGATTAGGGTTTATCTTGGGGTGAGAGGAAAACACAAACCACGCGTCACTGTTAATAAACATATTTCTATACATTTTCGCATAGGTAATGATTACATGCATTGCATAGCAAATCGATTTCGTATCATACACATAAACATATTTCTGTCAATAATTAAATAAATAAAAAATAATGTGTTATCTGATTTAAATNTAATGTGTTGTCCGAATAAATTGATCTTCAGACGAAAAAATAAATTGATCTTGAGACGAAAAATCCGAATAAATAGATCTCCAAAACTCGTTTTTATTTTTGTATACATACTAATATTTTAAATAATCTTTCGGCTTCTTCTACAGTGATAATTGTTTTCCATGATATTTTGTTTACATAAACATCATAGTATTGTTATCGTTTTAGATTACCTTAAAAGTTACCTATTATACTAATATTTACATAAACATCATAGTACTGTACTCAAGTTATATATGTAACCATGTATAAACAAGTTTCATCACTACTAATCTTCCTTGGATATGGACAATTCGAATTAAGTGTGAGACAAGCCCAATTGAAGCCCAAGTCGGGTTAAGTAGGAGTCACATGAGAAGCTCATGATGTTACTAAAAACAGAAGAACCAAAATTTGCCTAAGTATTAAGCTTGTTTTGACTGAATAGGATATAGCTCTGCGGCCATGTTTGGACCACTCTACCAAGTCGGCTTCTTGGCCTTTGCGCATGCTTAAAGTTGTTTTTTAAAAGCTTGTTGTATGTTCTATTAAACTAAAGTGTTTCTACTGGATTCTGGGTATTAGATCCCGGCGTGAGTTGGGTCAAAGTTAAGGACCCGAACACGTTCTTAGTTCCTCTTGCTGCATTTTTACCTCATGTTGATGCAGGTGTAGCCTCTAAGCCTTGGTTACGTCTACTACGACGGGCCTCAACAGAGATCAACAATATCATTTCAGAACTGAGAATAAAAAATAACATTTTCAGTTAAATTCCACATCCAACAAATTCAAACAACATGTATGTAGATGATACCTCAAAATCAACTAAACTGCATAATCGATGTACGTAGACCTAAAATTAACTAAAAACTGAAGTATATGAGGAAGATACATTCTCGATTAATCAATAGAGCTTCAAATCAGTGAGATCGACAATATCTCGAAGTAACGCATACACTGAAGATCTTCTGAAAATAATGAAGAAAGATAGAAATAACTAAGTCGAATTGATTATGTTGGAAAAAGTTAAGTGATTTCGTAAGTACCATAGCATTTTTGTATTATCTGCAATAGTAAGTTCCGAAACTAAGCAAATTTACGCGCCTAAGTATTTTTGTTTTACTGTGAATGAAAAATTAGCTTCCAAAAAAAGTGAAACGCTATGGATAAAATCCGTGTCCATGTACAATAGCTTGGATACAAAACACGCTATCATGCGACGCTATCGATAGTCATATTTCTTGTAGTGAGAGTTGGGGGCACGTGCACCATTGGTTAAAGCGTGGATCTGCCCATACTTGTGTTTACTGTTCTAATCGTAATTTTAAGTCGCAATTTATTAAGTTAATATTATAATTATTGATTATAATTAATCAGGAGAAATAAATCAAATCGAATATTTTGAGTGGATTCGTAAAACAGAATATTAATTTGGGTGTAATCAAATTCATTCAAAAGAAAAGAGTTTGAAAAATATATATATTTTGGAGGGGGAGGCGGAAATCGGCAACCCATTTTTTTTAGAAAAAAGGATTGAACGTAAATGCTAAGAGCCAAGCCAATCATTAAAAAATACCATCCTTAGATTAAAGTGGCTCGGTAGAAACCGGACTAATAATTAATATTATCATTTTCGAAAATTAATAGAGTTTACGCTCAAATGCTACTAATTATAAAATAAATTGAATAAAGTGTTTTTGGTCAATTAAGTAAAAGTCTATATTTGTATCATTCTCACTAAAATTTGATTCTACATAACTGAATTATTCTGCATTATTGTGATTATATTTTGGTCAAATTTTGTCCATCATGACAAAAAAAATACTAATAAAATGCCAAGCAATCTTAGGTAATATGTTGACAAAAAAAAAAAATTAATAAACATGCCTAACATGGCTAAATAATAGGTGTTCTACACGTTAAACTTTAAACAATAAATGATCGCTTAAGTCGGCAACCCAAAAAATAGCTTAATTTGTCTTTTTATAATATTCAAAAGAAAAAAAAAATACTAATCCGGTTCTGAAGTCTTACTACTATTTAGACTTAACACGTCGCACGTGTAGCACGCGACAAGTTGCTAAAGTGCTAACATATAACATTTATATATCCATCCATGTGAGACATGCGCATTTTTAGGACGATTGACTTTATGCGTACATAATCCTTTTCTTTCCAATCATGTGTACGTAACTCAAAGATCGGAGTAGACTAGCCTCCTACTTAACTCAAGGCGGTCCCTCTTGGCTCTCTTCTCTCCTCCTTTTTGAAGTTGATCATCTTTAAAGTTGGCTTGTTTTTCTTGTAAACTAGAAGGATGATCATTTTTAATGTTTTGGGGTTTCTTGTAATCGTTGCTTTTTCTACTAATGAAGGAAAAAAAAAAAAAACTCAAAGATCGGAGTGTAAAAGAAAGGAAAAAAGTAAAAAAAAAAAAAAAAAAACTTTAAAAATACTCAACCTTTATAAATTTATTATATTTTTCATAACACTATAAGAAAACAGTCAAAACGGACAAATCCGTCACGAGTCCGTCACGAAAGGACAATCCTTACAGTTTCGTGACATATTTAGTTCGTCAGTATTAGATGGTCAGTAATTGCTTACCCGTCACTAATAAGCTTGCCTTCTTCGATATCAATACAATTCCTAAGATTAGAAGCATATTCATCGAAGAATTTGACCCTAAGAATAATCCAATGGAACAATTTAGCATTTGCATTATTTGATAATCTAAATGCCGGAATTGGACAACTTCCATCGGTCTTGATGTGAAGCTCAGGACGAGAACAAATGTCCGACAAGTCTAATTTGGATTTCAAATTATCTTTTGTCTTCCTTTGGACATTTAGAATTGTGTTCATTATGTTGTCAAAGAAGTTCTTCTCCACGTGCATCACATCTATGTTATGGCTCAACAAATGTGTTTTCCAATAAGGCAAATCCCAAAATATGCTTTTCTTGTGACAGTTATGATTTATGCCCGTAAACTCAACATTGACATGTCAATTCCCACCAATATTTGCATCATTCGTCATAACAACACCATAATCATCCATTTGTCCTAATAGATATGTGCCATCTAATTCAGGTGGTGGACCGTCAACACATCTCTTCTTCGTGAATAATGTTGTTGATCTATGATATGGATGACTCAGGGGGCAAAAAACCTTCGGTGACAATCAAACCAGCATGTTTTTCTTCCATTACTCAGCTAGAAGGAACTAGTGTTATCCGTATAGTATGGACATGCTAGTTTTCATGTGAGTTATCCACCATGATAACATGCCAAATGCTAGGAAATCGCTTATAGTCCACATAAGAACTGCACGCATCCTAAAATTTTATTGTAAATGCACGTCATACCCCTGTTCCCCATGTTTCCATAATGTCTGCAACTCATGTATTAATGGTTGTAAAAACACGTAAAGTGATCGTTTCAGATGTTCTGGCCCTAGTACAAAAATATCTAGAAATAGCGACTCTCTGTTCATACACAAAAATAGAGGCAAATTGTAAGGTATCACGATGACCGGCCATAAAAAATACTGCCTACCGTGCTTCTCGATAGTAATAACAATTATTTTACACGTTTTCAACTTTTCTCTAACAACTTTTTTAACATGTAATTGTATTTTAAAACATAAATACGAATTTGTTAGTTTATTATTATACTAAAAAATAAAAAATAGTTCATGTATTATACTGAAAAAATCTTAATAGTTTATTTATTATATGTGAATTAAAAAACCTATTTAATATAGTTAGCACTGTTAGGGATCCGTTCGGTTAAACTTCAATTTCAAAAAGTTGAAGTATTAACAGAGTAACTTTGATAAATTTAGGTATTTGATTTGAAACAAAAAAAATTCGTGTACTAAATTGCTAAAAAGAAAAAAATCCGGCCGTTTGAATAGAATTTTTTTATTCAGAAAATAATTGGTTAAATTGTTAAGGTTTTTTAGTTGTCAATAAAATTTATTATAGTTATGTATCTAATTAATGTTTACTTTTATTATATAGATCTCGTATTATCATATCTTCTATAACGTATCAAATAGGAATTTTGAAATAAAATATAAAACCGGCTTTCTATAATATTAAAAAAACTTGCGGTCCTTATTTTTTGTTTATTCATATTTTATCTTTTTCTACGTAGACTATCATATTTTATCATATCAGTTTCTTCTACAAACTTTTAACAAGTAGTTTATAACTACACACAACTAATCATCCTTTATTTTTTTTTTTGTTAAATTATATCAGTTTCATCTACAAACTCAATTTATTGTAATCCTATTAGTCTCGTTCCATATACAACTAATAGTAATATTGGGCGCAAGTATCTAGCTTTTTGCCCGCCAAAGTTTAGTAGAAATTTAAAATTTACATATTTGTAATTTTATATTATATTTACGCCATGATTGTAAATTTTTTGTTCAATTTGGTTGTTTAATATTGTTTTTGGATAATTTAGGTGAAATCTACTAATCTCATAGATTTGCAACTTTATATGATATTTACATTAAAATGTTAAATACCTAGTGGAAAAACAAGTTATATCTCAAAAACAAAATAGATATCTGATAGTAGGATTTTTCAGGTCTTGAGATATCAATTTCTCATCATTGTAGTATAGATGGGGTATCAATCCAAATGGGTGTGCACTAACAATCAAAATTGCAATGGATGATTCTAAGTCAAGCTAAGCAATAAAAAAGGGTGGTTTTCTAACAGGTCCTAAGTGAAATGAAACATGCTGGAACTAAAAAGCATAAACAGAACAAAGTGCATAAAAGACTAAAAATGCTAAAAGGCAAAAAGAGAGGAAAAATGAGAGAAGGTGAAAGTGCAATCAAGTGTAAAGCAGTTCTTGAGGACAAAAGGTAATATACCAGAGATCCGTTCCAATCTACCTAAGCACCTAATATATATACCTCAAACAACAATGAGCTATCCCTAGACGATAGGTTCATAAGTAACCAAGTCCAATCCCTTGATAAAAGGAATCAACCTAAGCAATCACCATACCTAACTCCCGTTAACGCTACACTACTTAGAAGGCATTAAGAACCAACCTACCAAAGCCAAAAAGCCCCCTAGTCATCCAACCCCTTAGGCTGAGATGCATATCCTAAGCATCTAAGGCGTTGCGTAAGGATAGGATAATCTCTTAAATCACCATGATCAGATATTCCATTGAACGCTTTTCGGACGCTGGAATGTCCAAGATCAAATTTCGATTGGCGTGAAAGAAAATAGCATTAAGCACAATGAAACATAAGGGATGTATATTCAAACAATCTTAGGTGCCTAAGGTGAGATCAGGACATCAACCCTAGTCTACCCCATCCTCAGGAACTTCAGGAAACTACTCACTACTCATGGAAATGGAAACAGGAAAAAAAGAAATGACAACTTCAAAGATAAACATGACGATCAAGGTTAAACAGCAAGAACACTAAGAACTCAAACCCAGAAAAGCAAGAACAACAATGGAACAGTAACAAACCCAAAAAATAATCAAAGCTTAAAACAGAAGATTAAAAGCGAAAATGAATGATCAACATGCACCAGGTAAGCAACAATCTAAAACTAAGCAGGAAAATAAAAGAAAGCAGTAGATAAGCATAAACTTACAAGATTCTGAGTTTTTACACCAAGAACACAAAGAACAACAAAGGAAATGAAAACTTAAGACAAAAACCTAAAAAGGAAAACAAAAACAAGACTTAGCTAAAAGGAGGCGTTTTAGGGCTTTTATAGTGTTAAGAGAAAAGCCATAAATCCAACTAAAGACAAAAACTAATCATTGGCTTGGATCTTGGGTCAGGTCCATTCTACATTTGAGTTGGTCGAGTCGGAGCGTGTTTGACTCAAGCTGAGAAGAGTGCGAGATCGATCCAAGCTAGGGTTGCTTGAATGATATCGATCCGAGTTTGACCTTGAGATCGATCCAGGTGTGTGCTTGCGATCGATCTAGGTTCAAGCTGGGATCGATCCAGTGTTGAGCTTGAGATCGATCCAGCTTGAAACTGGGATTGATCCAGTGATTGATATGTGATCGATCCAGAAGTGGGCTGAGATCGATCCAGAGATTGCAATGAGATTGATATGGGATTGATCCATAAGCAGGCTGAGATCGATCCAGAGGTTGCAGTGAAATCGATCCAGTGATCAATCTAGGCTGGTGGTGAGATCGATCTGGGATCGATCTAATCTGAAGCTGAGATTGATACTGGTTAAGTGCTTGTCCATTCTAGGTTGAGTACTGGTCCATTCCAGGTTTTCTGCTCATTTTCTGAATTCTCACAAAACCATCCTGAAAATTCCTGAAAGTCCTGAAAAATCTCCAAAATTCGTGCATATGCGAATTCTAATGCAAAAGTCCTAAAAATCACAAACTTACTAAATTCAACTATAAATGTGATACATGCACGCCTAAAGACCTCAACTGCCCCAAACTAAATCCTTGCTTGCCCTCAAGAAAATAATTCAGAAATCTGGGAGTGAGGTTTAAAAGTGGGAACTCATAACCAAAACATGCTGCTAACACAGGTAATATTAATGTTCTAGTTACTAGTTCTAGAACGCAGTCCTAAGCTCATCCTACTTAAAAACCTTAGCCATACTCATCACAGTTCATCACAAACCAATTCCAACTTCCACAATGCATTCAAATTAGTTTGCTCCTTTAACATTCATTAATCAAGAACCATCGATCAAGTCATGTGCCTTCAATGAACTCATTTGGTCAAGGACATGTTAAGGGGTAAAGATGACCCCTTCATGCAATAGTTGATAATTCTGAACAAGGGTTCTCTCAGAAAGAGAATGAGCTTTAGTAGAAGGCTAAAGGTAGGAACACTTAATTGCATACATAAATAGAACCTCATCTACCCAATGCTAATGAAACCTAAGTTTCCTGATTCTACCTAGTTAGGAGTCCTAAATCTACCCTTTTGAAACTCAAAGTAATCATACCCACTCACATTCCCCCCCATTCTCATCTTTTTCTTTGTTATACTTAGGAGATATTTCTTTCTTAAATTGCTGCTAGCTGTTTCAGGAACTTTTTTACTTAAACAATTATGGCTTTAGACCCTTTCATTCATACTATCCTTTGGGTTTTACCCTCTAATTCTGCACTAGCCATACTTCTTTTGCATATCATTGTTCCCTCAAACTTTCTACTAGCATATTCTGATTCTTTTTCCATTTCTCTCCTAAGGTTCTTTCTTAACATTTCTTTTTTTTACCAACTACCAATACCCTTTCATTTTTTCCACCCAAACCAACATTCAAAATTGAATCCCACCTACTCCTATCTAGTCCAAAAAGCATGGACTAGAACTACATGAGATCATATTCTTATCAGTTTGAACCTAACATGTTCTACCAAGCTCATTCCATAAAAATCCTGCCATTCAGTAGTAAATTCAGAGTTGGAAAGAAGGCAAGGTTCAAAGGTGGGGATTCTAATTGGGTTAACAAGAGTGGTAAAAGGTAGAAGATAACTCAAATATGTATATACTATCCATGAGTTCATATTCAACACATAAACATGATAATTAATCATTCAAATTCAAGTTCTAATAGATATGAACAAACTTCAAATCACAACATGCTTCATGAGACAAATGATCATGCAAGTTCACATTCCAAGCAAGGTGTAGTTTTACTTTAGACAATTTCAGGATGCATCATACAACTAATAACCAGGACACTAACATTTTCTGAGAAAACAACATACTTACAAGGTTATCATCTTCATAGTTCCCTATGCATGTGCAACTATATGACAATGCAACATCCAATACGCAACTATATGAAATGCAACTACAATGACACTCTGTTTTTGAAGAATGATTTTTGAAAAAAATTCTAGGCAAAGTGGAGACAAAGGAACAAACAAGGAAATTTTTCATTAATAGCATTCCCACGAATCCTCCCCCCCCCCAAACTTGAATTACACAGTCTCTATGGGAATCAAATTCTGGATTGGAGTCAAGGAAGGACAGGATAGTGAAAGCATAAAGTCATTTTAAACATAACCAGAAACAACAATCAGACATAGCGATCAGATATTAAAGCACAGCAAACAGATCATACAGTGAAGGGTGGAATTGGGATGGACCTAGAAAAGGTATGAAGAATTCTCAAGGGATGTAGTCATCCTTCATGTCATAGTATCCCTAGTATGCATCCGGTGCTTCTTGCTGTTGCTGTTGGAGTTCTTTATATTTTTGAATTGTTCGTTGGCTGGCGGATCCATGGTTCTCTCTTTCTTGTTCTGCTTGTGCAATAAGAAGAGCATGTTGCTCTTGAATCTCTCTTTGTTTCCTTGTTTGATGCAACCACTCAACAATCTCATGTCCACGACGCTGCCTGCTTGAGAGAATTGATGATTTTGGTGAAGATTCTAGAGAAATCGTAGGGTCCTCCTCTCTCCATATAGAGACTACTCTCTTTCTTTGTTGCCTTCTTAGGATTCTTTCTCGTGATGGTTTAGACATCCTTAATCCAATTTTTGGAAGTGCTTAGAGCTTGTTGAAAGTTCTCCATTAATATATAACCGTGGTGCAATTTTGAAGAGGTGGCGGTGAGTGGAAGTTTATGATGGAGGAGTAAAGGTGGTGCATGTGGAGGAGGATTAGAGTGGAAACATTGATGTGATGGGTGTGGTGGATATGTAAAGGAAATGGTGGGGTATCTTGGAAAGGTTGGAATATAAATTGTATTGTTCGCATCAATGACGGCTCGATGTAACGCCTTCTACTGGCTCGATCACGTGGGTGGGTGTTGGATCGATCCATTTGAAAATGTGGCTCGATCAGTTTTATTGTGGATCGATCTCGACCGAGAAAGTGGATCGATCTGACCCGATCCTCTTCGACCACTTGGCTCGACCGGATGGCTTGATGTGGATCGATTTATGCCTTAACGTGGCTCGATCCAAATTTTACCTTGGCTCGATCGTACCACTGCTCCAAGCACGTTCCTAAGTACTAAAACACCAAATACCAATTTAAAACTAAAACGCATTAGATGAAGTGTTGAAAGATAGAAAGATGAAAGGGAATATATACAATGATAGACATGCGATTTCCTCCCAAGTGAGCTTGTTTATAGTTACTAAGCTTGACTTCCTATTTTTAAGATCAGTGCCCTTGAGATGGTTCCCCAAGGAGAACCGAGGTTTCTTCTGGGATTGCTCTATCTGCCAAGTAAGGTTTCACTCGTTGTCCATTTACCGTAAATCCATTCCCATTTTTCCAATTGAAGTAATAGCTCCATATGGTAGAACTTCCTTTACAGAGAATGGCCCGGACCACCTGGATCTGAGCTTTCCTTGGGAACAGCTTCATCCTAGAGTTGAACAAAAGAACTTGGTCACCAGCATTGATTTCCTTCACCATAAACTTTTTGTCATGAAACACCTTGGTCCTTTCCTTGTATATTTTGGAACTCTCATAAGCATTGAGTCTGACCTCTTCCAGTTCATGTAGGTCTATTTCCCTCTTCTCTTGAGCTGTCTTGAGATCAAAGTTTAGGAGTTTAGTTGCCCAAAGTGCCTTATACTCTAATTCAACTAGCAAGTGGCATGCCTTCCCATAGAGTAGCTGAAATGGTGTTCGTCCTATTGGCGTTTTGAAAGTTTTTCTGTATGCCCATAGTGCGTCGTTCAGCCTTACCGATCAATCTTTCCTGGAGGTTCCAACAACCTTTACTAAAATTGCCTTGATCTGCCTGTTCGATACTTCAACCTGTCCACTCGTTTTTGAATGATAAGGTGTTGCCAATTTATGCATTACTCCATACCTCTTCAGAAGATTTTCAAAGACCTTGTTTATGAAGTGAGAACCTTCATCACTGATTACTACCCTTGGGACCCAAAATCTTGGAAAGATTATGTTTTTGAACATCTTCAGAACCATCTTCGCATCGTTGGTTGGACTAGCAATCGCTTCTACCCATTTGGAGACATTGTCGAAAGCTACTAGGATATATCTATTACCAAAAGATGGGGTTGAATGGTCCCATGAAGGAAATTCCCCAAAAGTCGAACACTTCAAGCTCTAATATCGGATTCTAAGGCATCTCATTTCTTCTCTTAATGTTTCCTACTCTCTGACATGGGTTGCACATAGAGATGAAACCATGTGTGTCTTTGAACAGTGGCGGCCACCACAGACCTGCTTACAAGATTTTTAGAACAGTCTTAATGTTGCAAAGTGACCTCCATAAGAGGAACCGTGACAATGCTCCAAAATTCCCTTCACTTCATCTTCAGCTAGGCACCTTCTGAATAATCCGTCCGGACCCCTTTTGTAAAGAAAAGGGTCATCCCAATAGTAGTGATTTACATCACTTAGGAATTTCCTCTTTCTATATTCGTCGAAATCTTTGGGGATTGTTCCACAGACCTTGTAGTTAACTAAGTCTGCATACCATGGTGCTGCTTTTGTTGTCACTACTTCACTTTCCAAAAATTATTATCATTAGTTGTTCTTCAGGCATAAAGTCATCAATAGGAATTGAGTCATCAATCCTCATTCTTGACAAGTGATCTACTACTTCATTTTCAATACCTTTCTTATCCACTATCTCCATGTCAAACTCTTGCAATAAGAGAATCCATCTCAACAGTCTCGGTTTGGTGTCCTTCTTCGCATAGATATGCATCAGTGCAGCATGATCAATATAAACTATAACCTTCGAACCAACCAAGTAGCTTCTGAATTTTTCAAATGCGACGACTACTGCTAGCAACTCCTTCTCCGTTGTGGCATACTTTGCCTGAGCATCATCCATGGTCCTGCTAGCATAATAGATGATGTGCACCTTTTTATCAATCTTCTTCCCCAAGACAGCTCTAACTGCATAATCTGAAGCGTCACACATGATTTCGAATGGATAGTCCCAGTTGGGAGCTTGAACTATTGGCGCAGTTACCAAGACTTCCTTAGTGTAGTGGAAGGCTTCTAGACATTCTGTGTCGAAGTTAAACTCAGCTTCCTTACACAAAAGACTTGTTAAAGGTCTAGCTATCTTTAAAAAATCGTTGATAAATCTTTTGTAGAAACTCGCATGACCAAGGAATTTTCTAATATCCTTCACCGTCTTTGGCGGTTTCAACTGTATCATTACATCTATTTTAGCATTTTCCACCTCTATATCCTTCTCTGAGATCTTATGCCCCAACACTATTCTTTCCCTTACCATGAAATGGCACTTCTCCCAGTTTAGAACTAGGTTTGTCTCCTCGCATCTGGTGAGAACCCTGCACAGATTTGAAAAATAGGAGGAGAAAGAAGAGCCGTACACGGACAAGTCATCCATGAACACCTCATCTATCTACTCAATTAAATCCGAGAATATAGAAGTCATACACCTTTAAAAGTTGGCAGGTGCATTGCAATGGCCAAATGGCAACCTTTCATATGCAAAAATACCATAAGAGCATGTAAATGTGGTTTTTTCCTAATCTTGAGGGTGAATAGAGATTTGGAAAAATCCACTATAACCATCAAGAAAACAGTAGTAAGGGTGGTTGATATTACTCAGAATTAATGTATTTTAGTGGGCATTTATGCATGCTAAACTTATATTATCTGAGCTCTTTCTTTGTAGAATTGGATCTTTCTAAGACTTTCAGGTGTTCGGGTCGATTTGGATTAAAAAGTGTTGAATTACTGTTAATTGGATGGAATATAACTAAGTGGAGAATTGAAGAACCAATCTGCGTGGACCGATCGGTCCAAAGTGCCTGCGAGATTTTTTAGAAGATTTCCATATTTTGCA
>OVBE01013437.1:0-12112 GCA_900406425.1 Iberis pinnata
CAAAAACAACTTAATAATATAGTAAAAGAGAGGTTTTCAAAAATACCATCAAAAATTAGGTATATTCCAAAAATATCACATACTCTCAAAAGTTTCAAAAATACCATAAAAATGTTTTTATTCCAAAAATATCACAAATTTGAATTAGCTTTAAAACTTCAAATTTAAATCCTAAAATCTCAAAACCAAACCCTACTCCCTACAAAACTAAACCCTAAACTAGGGGTGGACGTTCGATTTTTGGTTCGACTTCGGTTTGGATAATTCGGATTTTAGATAATTCATTTATGGGCATATAGGAACCGTCCGGTTCGGATCCGTTCTTGTTCGGATCAATTTTTTCATTTTTATTAGGATCCGAAATGTAACCGAAATTCCAAAATATCCGTAAAAAAATTCAAATTATCCGGACAACTTAGCTAAAATCCAAGTTAATTGAATCAAAAATCCAAAATATCGGACAAAAACCCATAAATATTCTAGTTACCTTACTAAAAACCTATAATCTAACTAAAATCATAACTATCCGATCACAATTACAATTATTATATATATATATATATGTGAATTTTTTGGTTATACTTTTGGGTTTCGGTTCGATTCAGGTTTGGATTCGCTTTTTTGGGTTGAGATATATAGCAACCGTTCGGGTTATTTGGAAGACCGTTTCGTTTTGGTTTTTTCGGTTCGGTTTCGGTTCGGATTTCGGGTTTCGGTTTATATAATAGAGTGAACCCAAACCCAAAATTTTAAATTATAAATCTTTAAATTTTATTTTTTATGTTTGTGGTATTTTTGGAACATTTGGGAGTGTATGATATTTTTAGAAATTTTGGGAGTGTGTGGCATTTTTGAAATTTGAACTTCTTTTGATGGTATTTGAAGGAATTCCTCTATATTATATATTATATTTAACTAAAGATACAATTAATTTAATATATGTGTATAATCGTGATTCTATATTAAGTATTTTAAATTTGGAGTAATAAATGTTGTATTTACAACTGGGTATATATCTTATATAATTTTTTATCATATATAAAAATATATTTCATAAAATAAAATTAATCACGCACATATTATGAATTATCAACTATATTTTATGCATGTAGTAAAAGTTCTATCTTTTATACAAAAAATATATACAATAGTAGTTTTCTTGTTGAGTAATCAAATAATAAAGTGTGTTCGTGAAAAACTGTTGATGTGCACATTATGCAAAAGATTATCATGAGGCAATTTCTGGGTCATCTTCATTGATAGTTGAAATAGAGTACGAAATGAGGCTATGCTTACAGGATGCCCTAAATTACGATCGTGATGCCACATCAGACCACCAAGAGCCAATGTGTACCTTGAAAATCGTCCACCTCGTATCATATCACACAACCGTAATTAAAGTATATTTGATTTGAATGATGTTGGAAAGTTATTTGTTTAGGAGCATAGATAAAGATGCATGGACAACAATTATCAAAGAATGAAAGGTGGGTGACTTAGTGTCAAAGAGAGGATCAGAACAAGAAGATCTTAACCAAGACCGGTCCAACAAAAATAGTGGTCCTAATCGAAATAATAAAGTGGCCTATCATTAAAAGAATATTTCGAACTAAAAAAAGAACAACAACTAAAAAAATCGTTAAGAACCACAAATCCGATAAGAAGAAAAAACTAATAATGAAAAACAGTCATTCTTGCATATATTGTGGGTTTATAATTATTTTCTATGTGATCCAAAGACCTATAATTCTGATAAGTATGTGGCCCAAATTTTTTCCCAAAAAGTGTGGCCCTAAACCTTAGCTTAGCGCGCTTATGCCACGGGCCGGGCCTGATCTTAACAAGAAGATATAAGGAAATCGAGAATAAAAGAAAATTCTAAAAGGAAGTTTTAGAGATATGAGCAAGTATAAAAAGAAGAAGGAGGTTGTTAACCTAGCAAGACTTTTAAGAAAGAAAAACTAGAGGAATAGAGCTTGATCGTGAGAGAAAGATTATGAGGGTTTTGGGTTTCTTATTGGTGAGTGAAAAACGAGTGTTACACACCTGTTGGTGTGTGTGAGACAGGGTAGATTAGGAACTGGTCAGTGTCGAATCAAAAGTTCTTGAGGTCGAGTCAATCTGATTAAACGATCTGTAAGATTGTTTAAATTGTTCTTAATAAAGTGTGTTTATAAGAAGATTTCTTATTGTCTCGTGAAGTATTAGAACTTTCAGTTGGTATCAGATCGGGTCACCTCGTTGATTTTATAATCACACACATGTTGAGATCCTAGGAACATCATGGAGACAATAAAGGAATTGATTGTGGTTCAGAAACCTGTAATGCTTGATGAAAGAAATTTTGGTCATTGGAAAGCTCGTATGAGACATGTCATTAGGAGCATGGATGAAGATGCATGGACAACAATTGTCCATGGGTGGAAAGAACCCACCACGGTTGATGAAAACCAAAAGGTGATACCTAAACTTATTGACAAATGGACTGAAGCAGAAAAATCAGCCTCAAAATCCAACTCCAAAGCTATCTCCGCCATATTCATGGTTGTTGGTCTCGAACAGTTTGAACTCATTCAGGGATGTGAAGCTGCTAAAGATGTGTGGGACACACTGGTCACACACTTTGAAGGGGATAGCAATGTACGAAGGACAAGAATAGATCATCTTGCATCTCGCTTCGAGAATCTAAAAATGGACAATGATGAGTCAATTACCAGTTTTGCCACTAAGCTAAGCTCTATTACGAATGAAGTAACGGTTCTCGGTAAGAAATACAAGGAGAAAAAGCTTGTCAAAAAGCTACTCAGATGCTTACCTCTAAGTATCATGCTCACAAAGTTGTACTGGAAATGGCCATGAACACCGATGACATGAAGTTTGATCAATTGGTGGGAATGTTAAAAGCAGAGGAGTTGGAAGCTGAAAATGATAAACCAACTAAATCCAAGGGAATAGCCTTCACAACTCAGACTGAGGATAATCGGGTTCAACAGATTGAAACAAAAACGATTTCAGAAACAACAAGGAGACAAATATATTCCTAGAAATTCACCAAATGAAGGTGATAGAAGTGCGCGGAAGAAGGATTTACAATGCTATGAATGTGAAGGGTATGGACACTTCAGGAGTGAATGTCCACTCACAAAAAGAAAAGAGCTCAAATGCATTAAATGCAAAGGATTCAGGCATACAAGGAATGAGTGCCCTAGCTCTGTGAAGAAAACTGACAAATCCCTTCTTTGTTTCAGTGATACTGAATCTGACGGAGAAGAAGAGGAAGAAGAATTAATGATGAACTTTGTTGCTCTTGTGTCACACACTAACGTAAGTGTAGAAGCAGAATCATCAGAGATTGATTCTGATGATGAACACATTAATCTGAAACTGGAGCTCAAGAACATGTATAGAAAATGTGTGATATTAAGCAATGAAAATCTTCTGATGATCAAAGAAAAAAGCTATGCTAAAGGTACATGTGAATATATTGGAGATGGAACAAAGTAGAGGTATCAAGGAAGAGCCAAAAGGAGGAAATAATTCAGTAAAAGAAACAGGGACTGAATTCATACAACTAAAAGAGGAATTGGCTATTCAAATAAAGGAAAAGCAGGAGATGAATCAGAGGTTAGGAATCACAAAAAAATCAGAATGCTCAAAAATGGAATAAAGAATCTGGATCAAATCTTAAGCATGGGGAAACCTCCAAAAGTAAATTGGGGGCTTGGTTTTTCAAGGATCAGAATCCTTCTCTACTTCTGAGTTTAACAATATGTCAAACTTTGTTCCAAAACAGGTGAAAGCACTAATCAAAGAAAAGGCCATTGAAGGAAAAATAGCCAAGAAAGTACAAATCAAGAGAGGATGTCATTTTTGTGGTGTGTCTGGACACAGTTGAAGACGATGTTATACTATCCACAAACGTATCAAAAGATTTTAGAGTATGGGGGAGTGTTATGTTGAACCAAAGAAGTTTCTAAAAGCTTGGATTCCGAAGGATATCTTGTATGCAAGAAGGCAAGTTCATGAAAGTGTTAAAGGAAGTTATGATCCAGTAATTCTGTAATGTTTTAGTGTTGTGTGTCACACAGCTACCACAAACTATGAAGAAGTGAATGATATTGCATATGCCACTGCTAAAGCTCAAGAACATGAAGCATGGTACTTCGACAGCGGGTGCTCAAGACACTTGACTAGACAATCAGATGTATTGAACTCTCTCACTAAAGTCAAAAGTGGAAAGGTGACATTTAGTGATGGGATTCAAGGAAAAATTCATGGCGTAGGAAATATTGATGATCCAGAACATTCATAGCTCGTTAATGTGTACTATGTTGAAGGACCCAAAGCAAATCTTATCTGTATTAGCCAGTTATGTGATGAAGGATTAATAGTTGTGTTTACCACACTAGATTGCAAGGCACTAAATGAACAGAATGAAGTGATGTTATCAGGGATACGATCCGGTAATAATTGTTATCTCTGGAAACCATAACCTAAGTGTTTTACAGCTGTTGAAACACAAATCTATTTGTGGCACAGAAAGCTTGGGCATATGAACACACATGGACTCCAAAGATTAGTTCGAGCTGGAGTAGTTCGTGGGATACCCTCATTAGAATCAGTCACAAATAAAGTGTGTGATGCTTGTGCTAAGGGAAAGCAAATCCGAGTTCAACATAAACAAGTAACTTAGATAAGTACAAAGCAAATCCTTGACCTAGTTCATATGGACTTGATGGATCCGATACAAACTAAAAGTATTGCTGGGAAGAAATATATCTTTGTCCTGGTGGATGATTACTCTAGATACACTTGGGTACGTTTTCTAAGAGAAAAATCAGAAGCAGTTGAAAGCTTCAAGATTTTGTTCCTCTAATTAAAATCAGACAAAAGAGGTATTGCTCAAATCAGAAGTAATCATGGTGGAGAATTTCAGAATGAAACATTTGAGAAATTTTGTCAAGAACAGGGAATACGTCATCAGTTCAGCTCCCAGGACTCCACAAAATGGAAAGGAAGAATCGAACCCTACA
Organism: Iberis pinnata; assembly: GCA_900406425.1. Lineage (NCBI taxonomy): Eukaryota > Viridiplantae > Streptophyta > Magnoliopsida > Brassicales > Brassicaceae > Iberis > Iberis pinnata. Next base: position 5,034 of record OVBE01013437.1, read on the forward strand.
AGGAATGGCAAGAGCTATGCTTTATGGTAATGATGTGTCACACATGTTCTGGGCTGAAGCAGTAAATACTGCATGCTACATAATCAATCGAGTATATGTAAAGCATGGTACCAAGACTACTCCATATGAAATCTGGAAAGGAATGACTCCAAATCTCAACTATTTTCATGTTTTTGGATGTACCTGTTACATCCAAAATGACAAAGATAGTTTTGGGAAATTTTATTCCAGAAGTGATGAAGGCATGTTTCTAGGCTATGGTACAAACAGCATGGCATATCGCATCTACAACAAAAGAACCAAAATTATATGTGAATCAGTTAATGTGGTTTTTGATGATAGACAACAGGTCAGAATCAGCGATTTACTACACGTGAATCCCTATGATACATAGAATGCAGAACCTGAGCACAATCCAATACCGGATTCGAGTATCTCCAAAGAACCTGACACAAAAAAAGAAAGTGTAAGTCTGTCCGAGGAAACTAAAGAGATACCTGAACCATCTGTTCACAAGAATCACTGTTCAAAGGATATCATAGGAGATGTTATGGGTGAAAGAAGAACACGAAAAAGAGTGATTGATTTTAAAGAGATGGTGAAACTGGCTTGTTTCTTATCGTTTACAGAAACTAAGAATGTAAATGAATCCCTCGAAGATGAATTCTGGACAACAGCTATGCATTCACAAGATTGGATGTTTGGAATTTGGTTCCCAAACCAGATCATGTGAATGTCGTCGGAACTAATTAAGTGGATATACAAGAACAAGATTGATGAAGATGGGAATGTGATTAGGAACAAAGCAGGACTTGTAGCACAAAGATACTCATAGATTGAAGGTATTGAATTTGATGAGACCTTTGCACCAGTTTCATGACTAGAATCTATAAGGTTGCTTTTTGGGTTGGCATGTAAGCTGAGAATCAAACTTTATCAAATGGATGTGATAAGTGCTTTTCTGAATGGTGTGTTACGTGAAGAAGTATATGTGCAACAACCCAAAGGCTTTGAAGATTCACAGTTTCTAAACTATGTGTATAAGCTTAATCGTGCCTTATATGGACTTAAGCAAGCTCCAAGAGCTTGGTATGAACGACTAACAGTTCATCTAGTGAAATCATGGTTCAAGCGAGGAAGTTTGGATAAAACCTTTGTTCATTTTACATAAGGAGTGAGACATTCTGATTGTTCAAATTTATGTCGATGATATTATTTTTGGGAGTACAAATAAGAAGATGATTGATAAATTTGTTCGGTCTATGACAAAAGAAGTTGAGATGCGCATGATGGGAGAGCTCAATTACTTTCTGGGTCTGCAAGTAAAGTAATCCGAACAAGTGATCTTTGTCTCTCAAGCCAATTATGCAAGGAACCTGGTGAAAAGATTTGGCCTGGAAAAAAGTAAAACAGCGAGAACACCAATGAGCATGACTAACAAGCTATCAAAAGATGAATCAAGGAACAAAGTGGAAGAAACGATGTATAGAGCAATGATTGTTAGCGTATTATACTTAATCGCTAGTCGACCAGATCTTTGCTTAAGTGTTGGATTATGTGCTCGGTATCAAGAAAATCCAAAAGAGTCACATCTTACTGCAGTAAAATGTATCATCAAATACGTTAAGGGTACAACAGATTACGATTTCTATTACACATGAGAAACTAATGTTAATCTTGCGGGTTTTTATGAAGCAGACTGGACAGGTTGTTTAGATGATCGTAAAAGCACATCAGGGGGGGGGGGGTTTCTTTCTCGGTAATAACCTTGTCTCATGGCACAATAAAAAGCAGAATTTTGTGTCTCTCTTTCTACCGCAGAAGCGAAATATATCGTCCTAGGAAGTTTTGCACACAAATCTTATGGATGAGACATATGCTGAGTGACTACGGTATGAGTTCTGAACCACTACTTGTTCATTGTGATAACCTGAGCGAAATTAATATTTCAAAAAATCTTGTACAACATTATAGAACAAAGCATGTAGACATAAGGCATCACTTTGTTAGGGAGCTTGTAAAGGATAAACTTGTGATAATCAAACATGTTTCCTCTGAAAATCAGCTAGTAGATATTTTTACTAAACCCCTTGATTTGAACACCTTTTTAGGGCTTCCAAAAACTCTAGGTGTTTGTGAACTCTAAAAATCATCTAAGTAAATCTATACAGTTCTAGGTGATAAGTAGTTGTGATTTGATGAGATAAAATTCCTTCTTAAAACCTCTTGATAAGCAAGTCATGCACTGAAAAGAGTTGTTCTTCATGCATCATAAAGGCAGTAAGCTATAAGAGTACCAATGAAGAAGAACACTCTTCCTGGATGAAGATGCAACCACATTTTCATTTAGGCTTAGATCACTGTTTGGATAGGTGTGAAACACACTGATGACTGTGTAAGACAAAGAGCATTCAAGTTTGCACAAATAAAAAAAAATGTGTGACAACTACTCGGCTGAGAAACAGCTACACAAGTGCAAACTGAAAAAAAATTGTGTGACAGCTACTCGGCTGAGAAACAGCTACACAACCATTTATAAAAATAATAATAATAAAAAATGCTCAAGTCCATGGTCATCTTTGTGTTTCGAAAAACAAACTCTAAGTTACTGTCTTGAGGTTCATGGTGATGCGTAGACTATCTTTGTGTGATCAACAAGTGTGAAAGCTCCTTGAATCAAGAAATAGCTACCTTGTTGAGCTGGTGAGTTGATTCTCTTCTCCATCTTGCTCTTTTTCATCTCATTAGATTATGATTATTTCATTACTTGGTTATGGTTTTATTCAATTCTAAATGTTTTCAAGTTTTGGTATTAACATCTATTAATCTTGGGTTTACTCTTTACTGTTGGATTTTACATCACTCTTTAGCTGATTATCATTTGCTATCCTACTTAGTCAAAAGTCTATTATTAATCCTCACTCATGCGAAATTCACTGTCACATCATGTTAAAGTAATGGGCTTAATCTCTTTTTGAGCTTTGACTCAAAAGACTACGTGACTTAACTTTTAAATGGTGGAAATTGGGCCAAGGCCCACGTGCTCTAATTGTTTCTTTAGTTAAGTATGGTTCGCAGGTTACTCTTCCCGCGTGCGTCGTTCCGAACTACTCTCTCTTAACTTGAAACCCTAATTGTTGTGTGAGACATGCGCAACACACGTTCTCAAGCCGGAAAATTCATGGCCGACGCCATTCGCTCCTCCTCTCAGCAACCGTCCACCACGACAACAGATGAGGACATTCCTCTCCGCAATCTCGTTCGCAAATCCAAACGCGACGGGAAAAGGCTGATCTCCGACTGTGAAGCTAACGCCGTGCCTCCTCCGGTTAAAACCAAGATACCGCCGCCATCTTCTTCTATCCCGGCTGCTAGATCCTCCCCACCGGCAACTCAATACACCAACCGCCATGAGCGTAGTGTTGTCCACCGTAAATAGTTTGCTCAAAGAACTGTAAAAGATGTTCGATTAACTCAAAAATTGAAGAAGGTACCACACAATCAACGGTTCGCCTCCTCCGAAGCCACCTCTCGGTTTTCCGATCTTAAGAAGCGCTCCTTTCTCGATCGACGATCACTTCATCTAACTCAACCTGAAGTGCAAGAGGTATGGAAGATTATTGAGAAATGTGGGCTTGGATATACCATATCTCTCGGTTTACTTTCCCACTGTGATTTTTGAGTTTCTAGCTAATTTGAAACATATCAAACATCATGGTGATGTTTCGGTTGTTTATCTCTGCGGAAAATTGTATGAGTTCTCTCCAAAAATCATCAATGCCGTGTTTGACTTACCTACTACTACCGCTGAGAATGCTTGGAAAAAAGGGAAAATTGATGTTGCTGTCAAGTCCCTTACAGGTGGTAAATTGACTAGTTGGGGTCAGATGTGATATGTTCATCTTACTCTAGTCAATCAAGCGATGTACGTTCTCTGTTGCATCAACTGGATTCCATCCACGAACAGGACTACCATGATCAAAGAGAAGCTTCTGTTGCTTCAAGCTCTTCGTGAGAATAAGCTGGTCAACTTTGGATAGTTTGAGTATGATCAGATTATTGAACTGAGTAGAGCTGATTGTGAGTCCAAGCGCTAGATCATTTTTCCTAATCTGATATACCAAGTGCTCTCTTTTCATAGAAATGTTCCTGTCTATCCTACGGATCCAGAACTCACTGGTTTTGGGCTATCGATCACTATGGATCCTAAGGTTGGTCGTGGATCAGAGAATAGTGCACCACCTTTTGCTATGTCTGGACAGTCTCTCGTGGATGATCTTGATCAGCTTATTGCGTTTGCTCGCCACATCAAACATCAAATTCAAGGTAAGTTTTCTTTCACATTTTGCATTCTTTTAAAACCATGGTGTTTATTTAAATGTGCCCTCAAGCAGGGGGAAAATACGATGATGTGGTTGATGCAGATGCAGTTGCTGATGATGATGAAGGCAACTAACACAAATGTTGAGTGTTTAGATCGTTACTGATGAGTGATGTGTGTTTCTCTGTTTTTGTGAACTATGTGTGTGTGACATACATCTTTTTAGTTTTCTTGAACTGTCTTTGTTGTTATGAACTATGTGTGTGTGACACACATGTCTCTAACGTTTAATGTGTTTAGTGCGGATCTTATTTTGGATATTATATTCAAGTTGTTCGCTTCGAATCTATCTTTTACAACATGACTATTAACACATATGTTGGCTTTTGATAAATTCACTAATGAATGTTGTATATTAATTGTGTTGTTGCTTATTTTTGTGAACAAGTGCTTGAGCTCAGACATTCAAATAAACAAGGGGAGAATGTTAAGTCAGAGACTTTGAAGGACCAAACTTGCAATTATCAAAGAATGGAAGTTGGGTGATTTGGCGCCAAAGAGAGGATCAGAACAATAAGATCTTAACAAGAAGATATAAGAAAATCGAGAATAAAAGAAGACTCTAAAAGGAAGTTTTAGAGATTTGAGCAAGTATAAAAAGGCGAAGGAGGTTGTTAACCTAGCAAGACTTTTAAGAAAGAAAAACCAGAGGAATAGAGCTTGATCGTGAGAGAAAGATTACGAGGGTTTTGAGTTTCTCATTGGTGAGTGAAAAACGAGTGTTACACACCTGTTGGTGTGTGTGAGACAGGGTAGATTAGGAACTGGTCAGTGTCGAATCAAGAGTTCTTTGTTTAAATTATTCTTAATAAAGTGTGTTAATAAGAATATTTCTTATTGTCTCGTGAAGTATTAGAACTTTCATTTTTAATTGATTTATAGTAGATTTAGTTAGAGTAGTGTGTAAGTTTTTATTATTAAAGAAAATCCATTTTTAAAAGGAAAACCTTATCAACTACATCCCTTTCTGGATTCAGGTTAGAGGAATACCAATTCAGTACTTGAACATAGGAGTTATTTAACATATAGCTGATGCAATGGGGCATGTACTTGAGATAGAGTATAATCAGAATTTTGAAATCAGAATGGAGTATGTACGAGTCATGATCAATTGGCATGTAGAGAGACCTTTAAGGTTTTAGAGAAAATATCAATTATTTCCAGGCGTTAACACTATACTAACATTTCAATATGAAAAATTGAGAGGTTTTTGTGCAGTTTGTGGTTTACTTACACATGATACAGGTGATTGCCTTATTCTAAATGGGGGAGTTGATTACCATCCTGATGATGGTGATGATCCTGAAGACTGCCCTGAAGAAAATGGATTTCTGCACATTGCTGGAAATCAAGAACTTATCATCCAAGACATAACAGAGGTGGATCAACAACAACATGAAACTGACTCCCCAATCTGTGTTGAAGATGCAAAGACACAGTTCTCTATTCCACCTTATACAATCATGATGTTGGAAGATAATGTTTCAAGGAAGAGGAAATTTGATGATGTAGCAGGACCAAGCAATACTTCCAAGGAACCAGAAGACACAACGGCAGAACCTGAACCTGCAAAACCATATTCCAAAAGAGAATCAACCAGAGATGACAGAGACGCGGTGGACCCGGTATCACCACAAGAAAATTGAAGATGCTGGCTTGGAATCGCAGAGGCTTGGGAAATGACCTCGCAATTCGACATCTACGAGATATTTCAAAAAAATATCTTCCAGATTTCATCTTCCTAATGGAAACAAAACAAAACGATGATTGTTCTTAAGAAAGTTTCAGAACTAGGTTTCAGTTCCTCTTGCATTGTTTCTCATGTTGGATTAAGTGGGGGGGGGGGGGGGGNGTTTCATTTCTTAGTAAGAACTTTAGTGTTATTGATGTTTCTGTTCAAGTTAATAGAATTTCTTTCTATTTGACTTGTGTATGGAGACCCAAATGCAAATAACAGACAACATGTATGGGATACATTAGAGCAAATTGCAGAAAATAGCTCAGAACCATGGCTAAGTGTGGGAGACTACAATGAGTTGTTAAGCAATAATGAAAAAAACTGGTGGTAGACTACGTTCTGACAAGTCCTTTCATTCCTTCAGAAGAATGTATCAAGTGTGTGACTTTACTGATCTTCAGGCAATAGGGAACATGTTCTCTTGGGCTGGAAAAAGAGGCAATATGGACATACAATGTTGCTTAGATAGATCTTTGGTCAATACAGCTTGGATATCCCAATTCCTAGCATCTTTTGCTGAGTTTTTTGAGATAGGAATCTCTAATCACAGACCGGTACTAACAAAGANCATCACTCTTTTAAATATGGTGATAGGTATTATGAGATTTCAAAGAAAGTATTCTTAATGGTTGGTCATCACCTCATATTTCAGATTCAAATCTCTCATCTAAAATCTAAGCTTGTTGTGAATCTATTGTGAAATGGCATAAGAAAAACCGTCATAATTCCCAGACTGATATTAAATGGTACAAACATAAGCTAAACCAGCTTTTTATTTTGGCTCTGATTTGTTTTGTTAGCTTTAAGCCTTTGGCCTCTGAGTGACACGTCCTTTTTCTAATATCAAAATGACAAATGTTAAACAAGAAAGCACACTCCAATGACAGTTTTTTATATTTTTTTAAAAATTTGCAAACAACACACCAAACAACAAATGGTTTCCAATCCGAAACTGATAAA